>PVKP010019907.1:0-41585 GCA_004027715.1 Plecturocebus donacophilus | reverse complement strand
TTCATTCTTTTTTTTCTTTCTTTTGCTGTTTCTTTCTTTCTCCTTTTCTCTTTTTCTAAAATCTCTCCCTCTTTCTTTCTCTTTCATTCTTTTTTTCTTTCTTTTGCTGTTTCTTTCTCCTTTTCTCTCTTTTTCTAAAATCTCTTCCTCTCTTTTTCTTTTTTTCTTTCTTTTGCTGTTTCTTTCTTTCTCCTTTTCTTTTTCAAAAAAAAAAAAAAAAGGGCAAAGATTTGAATAGACATTTCCCAAAAGAAGACATGCAAATGGAAAACAGGCTCATGAAAAGGTGCTCAATATAATTGATCATAAAAGAAATGCAAGTCAGAACTACAATGAGATATCATCTCACCCAGTTAAAATGGCTCACCCAAAAGACAGCAAAGCAAATGTTGGCCAGGATTTGGAGAAAGGGGAACCTTTGTATACTGTTGGTGGGAATGTGAATTAGTACCGCTGCTATGGAGAACAGTTTGGAGGGATTCAGCAATCCCACCCACTGAGTACATATCCAAAAGAAGGGAAATGAGTATATGGAAGAGATACCTACACTCCTATCTTTGTTGAGGCTCTGTTCACAATAGCTAAGATTTCGAGGCAACCTAAGTGTCAATCAGCAGATAAGTGAATAAAGAAAATGTGGTGCATATACACAGTGGACTACTATTCAGCCATAAAAAGAATGAGATCTTGTCATTTGCAACAACTTAGATGGAACTGGAGATCGTTATATTAAGTGAAATAAGTCAGGCACAGAACTATCGCATGTTCTCAGTTATTTGTGGGATCTAAAAATCAAAATGGGCCTGATGTGGTGGCTCACGCCTGTAACCCCAGCCCTTTGGGAGGCCAAGGTGGGTGGATCACCTGAGGTCAAGAGTTTGAGACCAACTTGGCCAACATGGTGAAACTCCATCTCTACCAAAAATACAAACATTAGCCTGGTGTGGTGGCAGGTGCTTGTAATCCCAACTACTAGGGAGGCTGAGGTGGGAGAATCACTTGAACCCAGGAGGTGGAAGTTACAGTGAGCCGAGATCATGCCACTGCACTCCAGCCTGGACTCTGTCTCAGGACAAAAACAAAAACAAAAACAAAAAAATCAAAATCAAAATAATTGAACTAATGAAGATAAAGAGTTATAAGGATGGTTACCAGAGTCTGGGAAGGGTAGTGAGGGACTGGGGTGGGGGAAAGTAGGGATGGTTAATGGGTAAAAAAAACAGGAAGAATGAACAAGACCTACTATCTGATAGCACAACAGGGTGAATATAGTCAATGACTTAATTGTACATTTTAAAATAACTAAAAGAGTGTAATTGAATTGTTTGTAACATGAAGGATGAATGCTTGAGGGGGATGGATACTCCATTCTCCATGATGTGATTATTATACACTGCATGCCTGTATCAAAACACCCCATGTAACCCATAAATATATACACCTACTATGTATCCACAAAAATTAAATATTTAAAAAAATTGCTTACTTCACAGAGCTTCATGTTCCCTAAATGAGATTATCTGCATAAAGTTCGTGACACATAGAGGGCTCAAAAATATTTTTGGCCATTATTACTTTTATCAACAATTAAAATCCTCAATTTACTTACACATAAGTTGGGGAGAGCAGCAGTACCTGCTCTCAGCACTGGGAAGGATTTTGATTATCCATTACTATGTAACAAACCCACTCCAGCTTAGTGTCATAAAATGTACAGCATTTTTACTGCTTCTAGGAGATGTGGGTCAGGAATTCAGAAAAAGCACAGCAGACAAGGCTTCAGCTAGGGAGACTTAAATGACTGGGACTGGAAAATTCCGAAGGTATCTTTGATCTCAGGACTGGCACCTACCCTTGGGTTACTCAAAGGGTGGGCTCAGATTCAGCTGTCCACTAGAGCAGGGGTCCCAAGCCCTCAGGCCACAATCCAGTACTGGTCCGTTAGGAGCTGGGCTGCACAGCCAGAGCTGAGCTTCAGGCAAACAAGTATTACCACGTGAGCTCCACCTCCTGTCAGATCAACAGTGGCATCAGATTCTCATAGGAGCAGGAACCCAAACTGAACTGCACTTGCGAAGGATCTAGGTTGTGCTCTCCTTATGAGAATCTCACTAATGCCTGATGATCTGATGAACTGCACTTGAGAAGGATCTAGGCTGTGTTCTCCTTATGAGAATCTAACTAATACCTGATGATCTGCAGTGGAACAGTTTCATCCTGAAACCATCCTCTCATCTACGAAAAAATTGTTCTTGAAACCGGTCCCCAGTGCCAAAAGGTTGGGAACTGTTGCACTAGTGTCAACATGTGCTGTTCTCATGCGGCTTGGGCTTCCCACTGAATGAGAGTTGGATTCTAAAAGGGAGCACTCCAATAGGGAGTATTTAAGGAGACCAAGACTGAAGTTGTAAACCTTCAGGACCACCCTCAGAAGACACAAGCATCCATGCTGCCACAATCAATTGGTTGCAAGTCAGTCACTAAGGCCAATTCAAGTCAGTCACTAAGGTCTTTGAAAAGAAACGACATTGATCCCACTCTTGATGGGGGAATGGCAATAGCACACTAATAACGTGCATGTAGGTTGGGGGAATGTATTGTGACCATCTTCAGAAATTTCAATATGTCAGAAACAATGTGTGTAATTCACTTAACACAGTGCAGATTCACAGTCAATAAATATAATCTGTTATTTGCTTTCATTATTGTGTTAATCTGAATTACATACAAATTCCTACTTTTGATGGACTTGTAATCTAATGGATGAAAAAATAATATAAGACAAGGCATATAATATGTTATGATGGAATCCCATAATAGTTATGATGGGTTCTTAGAAGAAGGGATTGCTACTTCTCCCTGTGAGTGTAAGAAGAGTCTTATACTCAAGAGTCTTACACACAAAGCAGTCAGAGGAGACTGCTTATGAGAAGTTTCAGTGGGCCAGAAAGAAAGTCCCGGAGCAATTCTGGTTCCTGTTGTCAAACTTCAGGCAGGTCTTTCTCACCATGTTAGAGCCCCCAAGCTGGGACTTACTGGCTGGAGCAATGTTCACAAAGTTGTCTGGTAGGTCCATAGGCAATGAGATTTATGAACTGGGAATTCCTTCTCTAGCCAGTGACCAAACCTCTTTTAGGGACAAAGAGACAAAATATTTGTCCTTATCCAAAAATGAAACAGGAGGGTGAAAAAGCTCACTCTAATTGGTAAAGCCACCCTTGCAAGCAAGGAGTGCATCCATCTGGTGGTCAGGGAAGATGACTGGCAGGAGGATGCTGGGTGCAAAGCTTAGAAAGATTGTGGCAGAAAGAACAAAGCCTCTGACTACTCTCTCCCTGACTTCTACGTTCTTTGTGTTACAATTAACTGGATATTGAACAGATCATCCTTCCATGATTTTCTGTACCCACCAAAATAACAAGCTCTTAAGAAACCAGACATGTGTCTTTGTAATTTCACCGTGTCAGACTCACTCTGGGCTCTCAAATACTTAACAAGTAAAGAAAGTTCCTTTATTTTTCTGTCCAAAGACAAACCACAGCTTGTCTTCTATGTTTTAATATTTAACAAGAACTTGCCATACTAGTTTCCCAATCCCCATATCAGTTTTTGGGAAAAATAGCCAATATACAAAATGTCATGTTTAATTGATGTGTCGTTGCCTGTATATATGTGTGTGTGTGTGTGTGTGTGTGTGTGTGTGTGTGTGTGTGTGTGTGCATGTTTGTATGTCTGTATTACAGAAGAAAGTCAGAAATGAAGAGATTTATGGAAACAGCCTCATCTAGATTTTCTTGACGAAATAGATGTCTGGCAGCATTTTTCATAAAGTTGCAGTTTCCAGGAGTGAATTGGAAAGAAGGCGCCCATCTCGATGTGCTCCTTTCTTGTCCTTGGAGAGAATACTTGTTCTTTTCTCTTTTCCACTACAAGCATTCTCAGTGGGAGTCTCAGATGACTAAGGTGATGAAAAAATAGTTACACGCTTTTCTTTTGCCCCTAAAGAGGTATTTTGGGCTAATTCCATATTCTTTCAAATGAGTTTGGCTGGAGAAGGAGAGGGAAGGATTTTCATGCATAGGGCTTGAGCTGTATGTTAAATTGTCTGCAGGAGGTTAGAATGAAGAGTACTAGTATCATCTTTAAAGTAGTCTTCAAGGACTCCAAGACAGCTGCTCAGTAGTTTTGATGTGACGTTCTTAAATATCTTCTTTTCAAAAACCTTACATTAAAGTTTGCCAGTGCACAGGATTCATTGTACATGCTGAAATTCATTAAATACATAAATTGCTTTCTGGATAATTTCATTTTTATACCACCTACATGCACAGTAATGCCTAATTTGAAGTCGATCTGTTTTGGAAAATGTCTTCTTCATTGTAAATTTTAACTGTCATTGGCTGTTGATGAGGGATTTAGAAAGGGAAAGTGGCCCCTGATGCCAAGGCAGAGGTGCCTGGAAGTGTGGACCATTTTTGGAGCCAAGGCAGAAATGCCAAAATACAATCACCCCATATTCCATTTTCTGAGGAATCACCACATAATGGTGGGGGATATTTATGTTTCATGTCTGTATTTTTGACGCATTGACAGAATGAGAGATGACCAGAAGAAAGAACAAATTTTCCTTGCAGAGACAGCTATAAAGCAGTCATGTACAGTGATTGCCCAGTGTATATAATTTTCCAGACTCTTCCAAAAGTCTGCTTTGCAGGATATCTTACTCTACCTAGCTAAATATAATTTCAAATATTGGTAACATTTAGTGGCCGATCAGAAAGGAAATTATACCTGATTTGAAAATATTATTTTGGCAAAGTATCTCTCCTACATTTAATCTAAATTTGTTGACAGGATTATTTTCTTTACCTTAGTAGCATGGATTCTACTTTGTAAAATCTTTATTTAAATACTTATTATTTTATTATAACTGTCCTTTAATTAATCATGTTTTATACCTTTCTCATGACCTTGAGATTGTTGTTCTTTGTGTTATAATTAACTGGATGTTTAACAGATCATCTTTCCAATGCTTTTCTATACCCACCAAAATAACAAGCTCTTAAGAAACCAAACATTATATCTTTGTAATTTCACCTTGTCAGACTCATTCTGGGCTCTCAATAAATATTTAAAAAGTAAAAAAAGATCCTTTATTTTCCTGTCTAAAGACAAACCACAGCTTGTCTTTTATAATTTAATCTTTAACAAGAACTTGCCATACCAATTTCCTTATCTCCACATCACATCACGCATATTTTCTGAAAACTATGTGATTAATAATCGACTTCATATTATAGATTAAAAATACCTCTCTTTAAAAAAGTAGGTTGAGGTCTTGACTTCCTGAACGGTGGAGTGAGAATCTAGGTGAACTCATCTTCCCCTTAAAGTAATAAAAATGCAGGCAACACAACTAAAATCAACCATTTCAGACTCAGGGAATTAACCAAAATCATGCATAAGGCTCAAAGATGTGTTTCCGATAGAGACTACTATGCCTTGGTAAGACAGTGAAGTCACAGCTGAACCTAGGTAGACAGTGAAGCCTGTCACGGTTAACTTGGGTTATTCTCATCTGGCCTTACTGCTCTTCTCAGAGGTACAGGAACCAAAATCTGGCAGCTTTGCAGACAACAAAAATATTTGACAGCATCTGGAGGTTTACCAAATGTGTTATACACAGAAAACAGTCAAGATTTTGTCCAAAGTTGCAGTTTCCTGGGAAGTCTGCATTTTCAGAGCAGAGAATTAAATGATTTGACTCAGAGCACAACTCAGGGAAGCTGGTGGGGGACCTACCCCCAGGACATAACCTAAATAAGAACAAACTGCTGTCAACATCTCAGCTATCTAAAGTTGTGATCTCATTTGAGGTAAACTAGAGCCAGGATGAAAATTTGAAAGGAAATGCTGGACAGTAAGACAGCCCTAAGGAACTCTGAAAAGCTCCAACATGTTCCTGGGGACATAAAATATGTGCATCTCTGTAAGGCTGTGTGCATGACCAGGCAAAGACCACGGAAAGAAGGTAATATGCCCTCTGTATGACCTTGAAGCCTTGCTGAAGTAAAACTGAAAGCTAAGGGTGTCTTGTAAATTGCCTGAACCTTTTTTTTTTTTTTTTTTCTGAGATGGAGTTTTGCTCTTGTTGCCCAGGCTGGAGTGCAATGGAGCGGTCTCAGCTCACTGCAACCTCCGCCTCCCGGGTTTAAGTGATTTGCCATCCTCAGCCTCCTGAGTAGCTGGGATTACAGGCATGTGCCACCACGCCCGGCTTATTTTTTTGTATTTTTAGTAGAGACGGGGTTTCTTCATGTTGGTCAGGCTAGTCTCAAACTCCCGACCTCAGGTGATCTGCCCACCTTGGCCTCCCAAAGTGCTGGGATTATAGGTATGAGGCACTGTGCTCGGCGTCAACTGCCTGAAATTTTAAGGCGTGCCTATTCACAGATAGCTTTGGCAATGGGTGAAATACATACAGGCAAAGCATTTTACAAAAAACAAAAACAAACAAAAAAACTCTTTGGAGCAATCATTGGGCTGACCACTAAATTATACAATAATGACTCAGGTGTGACTTCCAGGAAGCCAGGCTAAAAACTAAAAGCAAAACTTACTTTTTTTTTAAAAGTAGTTGCAAATTCAGAGGCTACACACTCCAAGATATGCAGAATTAGTCTAGGAAGGTCACAAAATAAATACACAGCAACAAGAAAAAGGACCACAGCAATAAAAAACCAGCAACAAATCAACCACAGCAACAAATGTTGAGAAACAGAGTAGAAGAATGTGGCACCAGAATCGTCACCATGAATTAACTAATGCTCAATTTTCAACAAAAATTTTTTACAAGACATACAAAGAAAGAGGTATGTCACATACACAGTAAAAAAGAAAAAGTAGAGAAAGAAGGAATATTTGAAAACATTGTTATCAAAAATGTCTAGATTTAATGGACAATATTAATCTATACAGTCAAGAATATTGAATATTCATGAATTCCTGTAGACA
Organism: Plecturocebus donacophilus; assembly: GCA_004027715.1. NCBI lineage: Eukaryota > Metazoa > Chordata > Mammalia > Primates > Pitheciidae > Plecturocebus > Plecturocebus donacophilus. The sequence continues at coordinate 34,571 of PVKP010019907.1, read as the reverse complement.
AATCATAGTCAAACTGTCAAAAGTTAAAGACAAAAATAAAATTTCAAAAGCAGCAAGAGGAAAGCAACTTATGAATAAGTAAACATCAATTAAAGTAACAGATGATTCTCATGAAAACATGGAGGCTGGAAATTTGAGGGGTGATGTGTACAAAATGTTGAAAGAAAATGACTATCAAGCAAGAATGTACATCCATGTAATCTCTTCTTCAACAATGAAGGAAAATTTAGAACATTTCCAAATAAAGAAAAATTGAAATTGCCACTATCAGAGCTACACTATAAGAAATCTAAAATGAATACTTCAGGTTGAAATGAAAGAAAACTGAACATTAACTTGAATCTACATGAGGAAATAAAAATCAGTGGTAATGTTATCTACATATATATGACCAAAAACAATGTAAATACTTTTCTGTATATGACTCTTCTTCACCTATCAGTGTAAAAAGACAACTGCCCAGAACAATTATATTTATAAAAAATCAAACTTGTGTTGGTGGGCTTATAAACATATAAAGAAATGATCTCTAAGTACAATAATAAATAAGAGTTTATTGAAGCACTTTTTGTACACTATTAAAACTGATTTAGTGTTCATTAAAATGAAATTTATATAAATTAAGATGCCAATTGTAATCCCTAGGGCAATACCTAAGAATATACTAAAAAAAATATAGCTAACAAACATACAAACCATGAGAGTTCAAAACTACAATGAACATTTTTATTTAACAAAATAAGACCATAATCAAGGAACAGAGAAACGAGGAAACAAACAAACCAAAAAAAACCCATAACATACAGAAAATAAACAGCAAAACAGCACATCTAAATTCTACTTTATTAGTAATCATATGAAATATAAATGATTTAAACACCTAAATCAAAAGGCAGATACTGACAGAATGGATAAACAATGCTATATGCTATTTTCAGGAGGCACACTTTAGAGTAAGAAAGCACAAATAAGCTAAAAATAAAAGGATAGAAAAAATATACAATGCAAGGAATATTCAAAAGATAAACGAAGTGTCTATATTAATACCATACAAAACAAAATTTATGGCAAAATTGATACTAGAGACAAAGAAGGATATTTTATAATGATAAGAGGGTCATTCCATGGAAGGTACAGTGATTAGGAACATATGTGTACCTAATAACAGAGCCCTAAATTACATGCAACCAAAACTAATGGAATTGAATGGAGACACAGGGATTTCACCAATAATAGCTGAAGACTCAAATAGCTCATCTTCAATAGTAGGTAGGAAAATCAGGCAGAAGATAAAAAAGAAAATAAAAGACTTAGCACTACAAACTAAATGACCTAACAGATATCTATAGAACACACCCTGCAACAACAGCAAAATACATATTTTTCTCAAGTGCACAAAAAACATTCTCCAAAATAGACCATATGTTAGGCCACAAAACAAGTTTCAGTACATTTGCAAAGACTGAAAGCATACAAAGTATTTTCTTTGGTCAAAATGGAATAAAATTAGAAATCAAAAAAAGAAAACAAATTCCACTAATAGGTGTAAATTAAACACTCCCTTAAATAACCAATAGGTCAAAGAAGAACTCATAAGGAAAAATAGGATATGCTTTAAATAAAAATAAAAACAAGACATGAGGTACAGTTATAGTAATACTTAAAGAAAAACCTATAACTATAAACATCTACTTTAAATGTAAAGAATGTTCACAAATTCATAATCTAATTTTCCACCTAATGAAGCTAGGAAAAGAACAAACTAAACCCAAAGCAAAGGTTTAAGAAAATAATAAAGGTATAATGAAAAATAAAGAAAATAATATTGATGTAGAAATAAATAATTAAAAAAGGAATTGGTAGGAATTGAGAAACTTCTAGAAAGGTTTATCAAGAAAAATGAAAAAAGACTTAAATTATTATGAAGGAGAATGAAAGATGGTCATCACTATTGACCTTATAGAAATAAAAATGATATTAAGGGAATACGAACAAATGTATGTTAAATTTGATAATTTAAGTATAGAAGCAACTGAAACTAATTCAAGAAGAAACAGAAACTCTGAGTTGACTCAAATAATAAAAAAGGGATTAACTTAGTAATTAGTAATTTAAAACTTCCAACAAAGAAAAGTTTGAACACAGATGCCTTCACAGGTGAGCATTATCAAAAATTTAAAGAAGAATTAAGCAATCTTTTACAAATTCCTCTAAAGAAGAGAAGATGAGTAACTTTTAAAATTTATTCTATCATGCTCAAACTAGGCAAAGACATTATGAGCAAACTATAGACTAATATCCCTATGAATTTAGATGCAAAAATCTTCAGGAAAATATCAGCAAAGCAAATTTACCATCATATAGAAAGGATTATACACCGTGGCCACCTGGAATTTATATCAGGAATGCAAGGTTGGGTCAACCAATGTAATACACTATATTAATAGAATAAATTATAAAACCACACGATCATCTCAACAGATGTAGAAATAGCATGTGAAAAAATCCAGTATCTCTTTATGATAAAAATGCTCAACAAACTAGGAACTGAAGAAAATCTCCTCAAAGTGATGAAGAACATCTATGAAAAACGCACTGTTAACATCATACTTAATGTGAAAGATTGGTTGCTTTCTTCTTCTTTTGAGGAACAAGATAAGGATGTCCATTCTCATAACACTATTAATCATTGTACTGGAGATACTGTTCAGGGAAATTAGGCAATAGAAAAAGTCAAAGACATTCAGATTGGAAAGGAAGAAGTAAAACTACTTCTATTTCCAGAGGAGAGATGACATAATCTTATAGGTAGGAGATTCCATGGAATTAAAAACAATAATAACTGCCAACAAAAATAAAGACAAACTTAGAACAAAAAAAACAAGTTCAGCAATGTAGCAGAATAAATGATTCATATACAAAAATCAGTTGTGTTTCTATGTACTAACAATACATAATTCAAAATGGTATTAGAGGGCAATCCCATTTAAATAGGAAGAAAAATAATAAGTATTTAAGAATAGATGTAATAAAAGTTTAAGACTCATGCTGAAAACTATAAGATATAATTCAAAGAAATTAAAAATCTAAATAAATAGACATTACATGTTTATGGATTAGAAGACTTAACATTGTTAAGATTGCACACTCACTACATTGATCTACAGAGTCAAGATTATCCCTGTGAAAATCCCAGAGTTGTTTTTTTTTGTTATAGAAATTGATAAGCTGGTTCCAAAAATCTTACAGAAATGCAAAGGACTCAGAATATCCAAAGAAATCTTGGAGAAGAACAGAGAAGGAGTCACTTGTCCCATTTTAAAAACAATATACTTTGCAACTATAATAATATACTGTAAAGCTATAATAATAATGCTTTTTGGTGTAAAGATTCACATATAGTTTAATGTAATAGAACGGGGAGTCCAGAAATTAGACCTTGCTTTTACGGTCAATTGATATGCAGTAAGGACATTAAGACAACTTGATGGGGGAAAGAATATTCTTTTCAACAAATGGTGCTAGACAACTGTATACTCATAGGTAAAATTGAATATTTATCCTTACCTCACACCATACACATAAATCAACTCAAAATGGATCATATAACTATACACAAGAGCTAAAGCTATAAAACTCTTTGATAAAAACATAGGAGTACATCTTCATGGCCTTGGGTTAGAGAACAGTTTTTCTTATATGACACTAAAAGCACAAGAGGCAAATGAGAAAATAGATAACCAGGACTTCATCAAAACGAAAAAAAACCTTTTGTTCATCAAAGTGGGTGATTAAAACAGTGAAAATATAACTCACACAATGAGAAAGTATGGTTTGAAATTACATATCTGATGAGGGACTTGTATCTATATATAAAGAACTCTTACAATTCAACAACAAAAATGCAACCAATTTAATTTAAAAAGTAACCATGGTGTGAATAAATACTTCTCCAAAGAAAATATGCAAATGTCAATAAACACATGAACAGGTGCTTACTATGATTAGCATTAATTTGCATTAGGGAAATGCAAATCAAAACCACAAGGAGATACCACATTACGCCCACTAGGATGGCTAAAAATACAATAAAAAGACAGACAATACTCTGTGTTGTTGAGGATATGAAGAAATAAGACTCCTCATACACTGAGTTATCACAAGACTCATTTCCACTGCCAGGCATATGTTAAAGAGCACTGAAAACATGCCCACAAAAAAACTTGTACATAATTATTCATAATAGCTAATGAGCAGGAATAACCTAAATGTTTATCAGTGGATAAATGCATATAAAAAGGGTGTTATATACATTCAGTGGAATGCTATTCAGCCATACAAGGGAATGAAGTGCTGATACATACCACAATATGAATGGACCTTGAAAACATGCTAAATGCAAGAAGCCAGTCACAAAAGACTAACAATATATGGTTCCATTAACATAAAACATCCATAATCCATAGAAACAGAAGGTAGATTATTGATTGCCTGAGTGCAGGGTGGTGGGCAAAGGGAGGGATCAGGAATAAGGAAGTACGACTAATATGCGCAGGGTTTATTTTTGGAGAATTGAAAATGTTCTAAAATTAGCTTGTGGTGATGGCTGCACAACTCTTATGAATACAGTAGAAAACACCGAAGTCCACACTTTAAATGGGTGGATTTCATCTGTAAAATATATCTCAAAAATGCAGCACAAAATAAAAGAGACTTTATGGGAATAAAATCTTGAAAACAGGCAGACTGATTCTATAAAGTACCAATTATATCCTTATTGTTGTTGGTTTTCAGAAGTAATAATGACTTGTCCCTGGAGTTGGGATTTTATTTTGGGGCTGAGTTTTGTTTTTTGTTTTTTGTTTTTTTTTGAGATGGAGTCTCGCTCTGTCACCTGGAGTGCAGTGGTATGATCTCGGCTCACTGCAACCTTCACCTCTTGGGTTCAAGAGATTCTCCTGCCTCAGCCTCCCAAGTAGCTTGGCCTACAGGTGCACGCCACCACGCCCAGCTAATTTTTGTATTTTTAGTAGACACGGGGTTTCACCGTGTTGTCCAGGATGGTCTTCTCTTGACCTCGTGATCTGCCCACCTTGGCCTCCCAAAGTGCTGGGATTACAGGCGTGAGCCACCGCTCACAGCCTGGGGCTGAGTTCTATTTGCTTTCCTGTTAACTGCTGTCTCCTTTTAGTTTTTCAGGCTTGTTAGAAATCTGAAAGTCACAGGGTGGTGCAGTCCAAGTGGTGGCAAGTGAGAGAAATAGAGTTTCCATTTCCAATTTAAATTAACAGCACACATATAAACTCAGTATGACTTGTGATCTTTGGGAGAAAATGAGATTATTTATACATTTGACTAGACAGTTTTGGAAAAACTCAAATTAGAATCCATATGGTCTCAAATAACTTTACACAGGAAACAACAGAAATGAGTCAACTTTGCTAATCTGAGTGCTGAGCAGACCCTGTCTAGAAAGAATGTGACTAGAAAGAAGCGTAATTATATAGGTAACACCCCAAATGCTTTGTACCTGTTGGCTCTTGCTGGATAATAATTCAACTCTGGTTTAGAGGCATACACAACAACCAAATTCCTATGCTCTCAGAGTTTGTGGATATACTCTCAGAAGAATTTAGAGTATTGTGGAAATGACTTTTCTCTGCTCCACAATGCCCAGGGCTTCAGCTGGGTAGATTCAAAAGGCTGGAGGAGACTTTGATAACTGAAGGCTGTAATCATCGGGAAGCCTCTTCATGGACATGTCTGGTTTCTGGGCTGGGAAGTCTTGAAAGCTGAACTTCGTGCTGGGACATTTGGTTGGAGGGCCTCATGTAGCATCTCCACGTGGCTTAGGCATCGTTCCAGCACGGAGTTTCAGCGTAGTCAGATTACTTACATGCTGGCGCAGGGCTGCAAGACTGAACGTTTCAGCAGTGCTCTAACTTTGGAAGGTATAATATATAATGTGTTTCCTCTAGTTTCTGTTGTTTGAAGAAGTCACAAACTCAGTGAAATTCAAGGAGACAGAACAAAGGTCATCTCATCTTTATGGAGGAGATAAAGAATTTGTAGCCATGTTTTAAAACTGCTCCACTCTTGGAGGGAGACAGCCATTCCAACAAAAAGACTAAGTGGCTAGGCATATGCTCGCTCATTTGGGACTGAAATGATTGGACCTCACTAAGACCTATTGAAATACTACTCACATTTATATCGTATAAATGTGGAGGTCTAAATTCCTCCACATTTATATCGTATTTGTTTCCGGTTCTCCGTTAAGAAATATTCACCTCTATACATTAATAAATTGTCAAGTTTGTGAAAAGTCAGTCTCATGGGAGTTTGGTTGTGTGCATTGGTTCCCTGACTCAGAACCCTGGGGGCCCTGAGGCAAATGCAACAGTAATTGAAGCCCCATGCCTGGAATCACTGTGGCTAAATCCAGGGTGGCTTAAATCAATTCCTGCTTGTTTTGAAACAAATATTATTATAAAAGTTAAAGCTGAACTATCCTACATTTTTAATACCTTAGGTGTCACACAAATAGCCCAGAGAACTTCCATCACACTGCCGGTACTTATTCCTGCCCATCCTCCCCAAGCCCGGGGGACTTTCTGTGAGAGCACTTCCAGCCCTAGAGCTGACTTTGGCAGCCACTGAGTCATAAGCCGTTTTCCAAGATGGACACTGTGACTGTGATTTCTGGCCCGAAGAGCTCAGTTTGAAATAGATGAGGTATCTGGGGAAAGGTTCAGGGAAAAGATAAATGAGTAAAACGGCTCTGGGCTGCACGTCCTGACATCCTTCCTTTGACCTACTGGCCCTCGGAAGAAGCGGAGGCTTTGCTCCAGTGGCTCCACATTGGTCCCAGCATTGTCCAGTTATTGGTGGATTTGGGACACCTTTTGATTTATGCTGACTACTCTCACATTGCAATACCAAGTTCATTTCCACAGCACGTCTCTCCTTTAAATTATGCTGTCCCAAGTGGTGGAGAAACATTGTTTAAACTGAACAAAAACAACTCCACTCCTTGAGTTACAAGCCAAGGTCTTCACAAGCCAAAAAAAGAAAAGCTCTTCTTAAGATGTGAAATGAAATTGTAGGAAAATCTATGATGTTTCATTGTATGGCATTTGAAGGAAAGTCCAACATTTTCAAGCAACAAAAAACTAATGCTTATGACCTATGGTAGAAAAAGAGAAGTAAAAGTCTGTGCAAACCACAGGGGTATTAGACCTTGGCGTCTGCAACAGTGTTTATTCTAGGAAAGTTTATTTTCCTCCCTGATCATCAATTATTAAAATTTATCCCACCTCACAAGGCCACAGGTAGGGGAGGGAAAGAGAATACTGTTAGGTAATTGTCACTAATAAAGACTGCAAGATGGCTAGGGTGATCAGGAAAGAAGAGAAGCTGAGATGAAGCCAAAATAGGAAATCTCAAGGAGAAGAGGAAGGTCCAAGAAGAAGAGTGGCAGGCAGAGGATGAGTCAGATACTGAGCAAGGAAGAGACCAAAGTCTCCAGGGCTTGCAGGGTAAGAGTGCAGGCTCCATAAAACCTTGAGAAATTGACCTCGCCTCTCTTTGGCTGTCTCCTCATCCATAAAACAATGATTAGACTCTACTGGAGGGTCTACATGATGCTTGGCAGCATGGGAGATACATAAAACACACAATAAGTTGCACTTATCATTGCCGCTTTCATTGTCATCATTGCCATTACATACTTCATTTCTGAAAATAACATGTATTACTCCAAGAGGGAATTGATAATGTAGAGAATAAATGTTGCACAAAGAGGTCATGTCACTGGTGGGGGAGGGGAAGAAATGAAGAGACTGTGTCAGACACAATCTTGTTTTTAAAAAATGTTGCTGGCTGGGAGCAATGGCTCATGTCTGTAATCCCAGCACTTTGGGAGGCCAACGTTGGACGATCACTTGAGGTCAGAAGTTCAAGACCAGCCTGGCCAACATGGTGAAACTCTGTCTCTACTAAAACCGCACAAAAATTAGGCGGATGTGGCGGTGTGTGCTTGTGATCCCAGCTACTCGGTAGGCTGAGATTCAGCCTGGGCGACAGAGTGAGACTCTGTCTCAAAAACAAAACAAAATAAACAAACAAACAGAACATTGCCTTGCAACAGAAGGAACAACAAAGAATCTAGGTATAATCAGTAGATGAAACTCTCAGATGAGTATCTGTGGTAGGCAGAATAATTCCTCGAAAGGATGTCACATGCTTATCCCTGAAACTTGTATATATTACGTTACATGGCAAGAGGGATTCTGAAGATATGATGAAGATGACAGATCTTATGATGAGGAGATTATTTGGGATTATCTAGTTGGGCCCAATCTAATTACATGATTAATAGTGGAAGAGCGAGGCAGAAGAGTGGTTCAGGAAGTTGGAATGTGAGAAAGACTCAACTTGCCAGTGTTGTTGGCTTTGGAGATGGAGACCAAAAGCCCAGGAATGCAGTGGCCTCCAGACGTGTGAATGCCTCTTAGTTTATAACCAGAAAGAAATAGAGACCTTAGTCCCGTAACTATGGGAACTGAACACTCTCAACAGCCTGAATAAACAGAAAAGAAATTCCACCTCCAGAAAGGAATGCAGCTTGCTGATACCTTGATTCCAGTTTGGTGAGTCTTGTGCTGGACTCTCATCTGTACAGAACTATAATATAATTAATGTATATTATTAAGCTACTAAATTTTTGGTGATTTCTTATGGCAGCAACAGAAAACTGATACCTTATCCAAAAAGTAGAAGATGTTCCCTTAGAAAGCAGGGAATTCTGAGGAAGGGAATTAACATTTGGATATCTCCTGTGATCCATATACTTTTATTTTATCTTTTAAAATTCAAATTAACTTAATGAGCCATGCATTGCTGTTCCCCTTTATGAATGTAAAAACAGGTTCAGAGTGGAACACTAGGAAAATAACAGGATAATAAGCCCGGGTGTTCCTGACTCTGAAATTCATGGTGTGGCCAGTTTACCACTCTATTTCTCCCATGCTTGAAATATTTAGGAGGGATTTTGTTGTGAAGATTACAGCATAGGGGAGAGTTCACCTCCCATGCTTCTTCAGATGTAGCTCTTAGACTTTTTTTTTCCAGGAGGATAGGTTTCTTAAACTTCCATAGAAAACTTGGCCTTTTCACAGAGGAATACGTAACATTACATTTTACCAAGATACCTGAAGCTGACTTTCTCTTTCTCCATTCCCACATGTTGAAGCTGTGCTTATGAACTTGTATCTAAGTATTCAAGAAAATTACAGCCAACTCTAAGAACGGAAGAGGACTGCTGACGACAGGAGATTCCTGCTTAATAATCTAACTCAGAAACTTTGAGGCTTGCTAAACCTGGAAGAGCTCCAGGTGAGGAGGGATAGGTGATTGCCTTTTTCCAATTATGTTTCTTGGCCTGATGGGATCATTGGAACCCTTAGTTATTCTTACAGCTGGCAAGTTACCTTTTTACCTGTGAGAAAGCCCAGACCTGGGATTTTCTAAAAATAGCTGAGGAAGGCTGGTTCATTAAAACATCTTTCCAAAACACTACAGGAAAACCCAGGGGATAAATCCAAACCACAGGAGAAATGCGAGTATTCCTCCTGGAAAGCCAAACATTTGGGTTCTCCTAGATACTGCTCATGCCCCTACCACTGCTGACCCAGGACAGGCCTGCTCTCTCCCCTCAGTGACTGGCTAGCGGGCCTTGTGTCTTGGTTTATGTCCTAATACAGCGTCTAACTCACATAATAAAACTAGGGAGCAGCTGAAGAGGATCTTAACTTTTTCCGTGAAAATAAGAGAAGACAAATCCCATCTCTCACCTCTTGATTCTCTGTCTGAAGACACTTTATTCCCCCCGGCTGGGCACACTGTCCAATGCCTGAAATCCCAGCACTTTGGGAGCCCGAAGCAAAAGGATCATCTTAGGCCAGGAGCTTCAGACCAGCCTGAGAAACATAGTGAGAGCCCGTTTCTACGAAAAATTAAAAAATTAGCCAGGTATGGAGGTGTGTGCCTATAGTCCCAGCAACTTCGGTGGCTGAGGCAGGAGCATCCCTTGAGGTTGAGGCTGCAGTGAGCCATGATTGTGCCATTGCACTCCAGCCTGGGCAACAGAGTCATACTCTATTTCTAAACAACAAAAGAAATACATTTTTTTTCCTTAAATGAATGATTTTAGGTGTCATTGGATCCTTTGATTTAGATCCTGCTATTACATAAAATGCTGATCTTGGTTCATATACATCCACCAAAAATATTTTATACAAAGTTACCCAAATTATGATATTTGTGTCCCTAGGGAGCCTCAAGATGATTTAAAATGGTATACAAATCCATACTTACATTTTAATAATTTTTGTCATTATTTAAAATGTATGGTTATTTTAATATGCATGATAAAACTGTAATTAATGCCCAAAATGATAATTTAACTGACTTGGATAACTTTTAAAGGAAATTTGATTTAAATAAAAGCTACTTTTGCATTCATCCATGAAGAAGTGACTCTTACAAGCGTAATGACAGTAAAACAACAGCAACAACTAGAAAACTGGACAAAAGAGATGAAACATCTGCTTTCAAACACTGGGCAATGGACAGGACCGGACCATGACAGGTGAGTAAAGAGAAGCAAAGGAGGTAAGTCCTATGGTCACCCTGGTATTCTACTTGGGAGTAAGCTCTGGACCACAGCACAGGGAGCAGAAACTCAAACAGCCTTGGGTCTCTCTGAGTTCACATATCATAGATCAGAGTTCAAGAAGGAGGAGGCAGTTAGAATTGGAGGGGCAAAGTACCATCAAGTAAGGACTTAATTATACAATGGAAAAGCTTCAAAAAGCTGAATTGAGTCTTTGACTGAATACCAATTCCATTTTTTTTTTTTGAGACAGGGTCTCACTGTCACCCAGGCTGGAGTGCACTGACACAATCTCAGCACACTGTGACCTCCACCTCCCAGGCTCAAGTGGTCCTCCCACCTCAGCCTCCCAAGTAGCTGGGACTATAGGCATGTGCAGCTACCCTTGGCTAATTTCTAATTTTTAATAAAAATTGGACCTTTGTATATTGCCCAGGTTGATATCAAACTCCTGGATTCAAGTTGTCCTCCAGCCTCAGCCTCCCAAAATGCTGGGATTATAGGTATCAGCCACTGTGCCCAGCCTGAATACCAATTTTCATGCGCTTATGGCAAAACTTTACAAGACCAAAGAACACTGCTATGAAAATAACATAGACAGTGGACCTGTAAGATGAACAATTCCTCAATTTTGCACAGAGTTTGGAATCATTCAATTTTTCACTAGCCAGTGTGAAAGAGTCTTGTTGAATACATGAGGCATTTAGTAATGATTCCAGAAACATCACCCCATAGTAGCGGGAATAAAGTAGACTGATTAAGTATCCAAGACTTGCCCTAGAAAAGCTTAAAAATAAGACTCAAAAGGATTAAGCTATACCATAAGTAGTTTACTGCCTTACAGAAAAAATAACACTCATTAGAGGAATACAACAAAACCCAGAGAACTAAAAAAGAAAACCTATTATGTCTGGTACTCAATAAAAAATTGCCAGATATGTATAAAAACAGAAAATGTAACCCATAACTAGAAGAAAAATCTATCTATCTGTCTGTCTGTCTGTCTGTCTGTCTGTCTGTCTGTCTATCTATCTATCATGAGAAATGCTGACAATTGCAGAATAATATTAGCAGATTTGAAGACAAACAACATAAAAATACAAAGTGAATCATACAGAGGTTATAAATACCGACAAATTGCTGATAAGTAAAAGAGATTCCGTGAGCTGTGGTACAATATCAAGCAGTCTAACATGTAATAGGAGTCATAAAAGGGGAAGAGATAGAGGGAGGAACAGAAAAATATTTGAAAATATAAGTGACATAACATTTTGCAAATTTGATGAAAACTATTCAGTCAGAGATCTCATAAAGTCTATGTACCTTGAACAGGACCTACACAAAGAAATAACACCAAAGCACATCATAATCAAATTGCACATAACTAGGTATAAAGAGAAACTACTAAGAGAAGCTAGCAGGAGAAAAGACGTTACATGCTCAGGACCAACACACAAATACCATATTTCTAGTCAAAAGATATATAAGTCAAAATACAAAGAAGGAACATTTTTTACTGTAAAAAAAATTACCTGAAATTTTCCATTTTTACTTGTAAAAATTGAAATTACTTCAATTACTTTACAAGTAATTGAAAGTAAAAATGGAACTGTTAATCTAGAATACTATACACAGTACAAATATATTTCAAGTGTAAATGTGGAGTAAAAACATTTTCAGATAAAAAATTGCTGGGAGGAATTATTGCCAATAGACCTGCACTTCAAGAAATGTTAAAGAAAGTTAATTAGGCAAAGGAAATGATAACAGATAAAAACTCGGATCTATACAAAGAAATAAAGGGCATTAGGAATAATAAATATGTAGGTAAATATAAACGACTTTTTTCTTATTGTTAAAGCTTCTTTTGAAAACTTATTGTTTAAAGCAAAAAATAAGAACATGAGAATGTATGGTGGAGTTTATAATATATCTGGAAGAGAATGATATAAAAGCCACAGAACAAAGGATAGAAGTAGAAGTATACCACTATATGATTTTTACAATACATGTGAAAAAAATATATATGATATTACTTGAAGGAAAGCTGCAATACATTAAAGATGGGTATTGCAAAACCTAGAGCAGCTACTAAGAAAATTAAAAGATGAATAAAATTAGGCAATAATAGAAATACAATTCAATCTTGAAAACTATTCAATTAATCCAAAAGAAAGCAAGAAAATAGAAAAAAGGAACAAAGAATAAAACAAATAGAACAAAAAAGCAGATTTAATCTAGTAATGTCTAATAATAATTGCCATTATCCTTATTATTTTAAGGTAGTTACATTAGATATAAGTGGTCTGAAACTAATAGGCAGAGATTATCAAATCAATTTACACAGAAATATTAAATTTATGATACACAGGTGAGAAGATAAGGCAAAAACCATAAAGATAATATAGTAATTAAGACTTTGGCAAGCACTGTTTAGTAAAATACAATAACTGTAGCATGAATTTAATTAAAAATGCACACACAGTGTTGGTGATTGGAGTTGAGAGTGCATGAGGGTTCAGTTCTCAAATAATATAGGGCTAAAAATCATTACATTCAATTCAAATATCATTTTATAAATGGCTATTTTCTGTAATGTCCTTCTCAAAAGGCTAAGAGTGGCTCTAAGTAACCCATATATTATTAATAAACCTTCTGATTTAATTATTTATAAATTATATGTGGTTTCTTTTGAATATATTTATGATTTTAGTCAATACTACAAAATGAAGAAATAATGTCTATAATTTTACTATTTAGGACTTTTAATAGAAACATAAGTAATATTCCTGCATATTCTGTCTTATTAAATGTTCCAGATATGGAAACTGAAGTTCAAGTTGATTGAATGCCTGATTCCTGTTTTTATAGTGCTCACATGGGATAAATGAGGTCGTATACCTCTACTTCTGATTGCAAATGCTTTCAAATTTCCTTCCCCGCTCCAAGTTTTGCTAGGCGAAGATTCATAATGAGTGTCCAGGCTCTTTTTAGCTTTCCTTCTTTTAGTGGTGTAAATATTTTAGATGTTGCTTTCCAGTTTTAGTATTTCCAGGCCAGGAGGTCCTCATCTCTTCAGTGCCTCATTCAGCCACACTCTCTTTTCCCTGCCATTCTGCTTCCCCAAATCCAACGTAGCAGCATGAAGACCTACGGAATCACCCCCATGACTTCCTTCCTGTGTCCCTGTTTGTAGGGGGTATGAATCAGATGGTCTGGATTCAAAGCTGGTCTGGCCAGGTACTAACTATAAAACTTAAGTTACAGAACTACTCCAAGCCTCAACTTGTTCAGCAATAAAGGACGTTACAATAGCAGAGGTGGCCCACAGGGGAGTTCACTGCTGTGATGTAAAGCTCTTAGCAGAGTATCTAGAATAATATACACATTCTAAAAGTTGCTATTGTTTTTGTTAATGTTATTGTCACTAATGGAGAATAAGACCCTTTAGTGTGAGTTCTTCCAGATTTTCATTCTGTTACTAGTAAACTCTAGAGATGCAGGAATTTGCTGTGCATATGGGGCCCAGAGACACTTAACCTGTGGCATACTGTAGCCAGCAGCCAAAGGTGGCTACCCAGCCATGGAAATGAGGCTCGTCTAAATGGAGGTACACTGTGAATATACATTACATTACAGAAAAGGAATGTAAACTTATTCATAATTTTATATTAATTATATGATGAAATAATACTGCTTTAGAAATGGGGTTAAATAGAATATATAATTAAAGTTAATCCACTGTCATTTTTAGTTTTTTATTACGGCTACTAGAAAATTTAGAATTACGTATGTGTCTCCCTGTTTTTATGGGACAGTCCTCATCTAGTGTCCACTTCTTAAGTAATCAGCTCTACTGCAGGGTCAACTCTGTCCTATGCACTGTAGGTAAAGACCTCCCAATCTGTTCAGAATCTCAAGAAAAAGTTCGAGGAAATTATAAGATTTCTATGATTATTTAGTGACACAACTTATATTCAATTACACAGGAGTGAGGATATAGAAGTAAATAAAAGTTTGTTAGTGTCGTTCCTGTTACTATCTCTGTGTTAAGTGTGAGGCTGTAGGATTCTCTGTACCTCAGAAGTGAGAATCATCTCACTTACTAACATAGCTGACATGTTCCTAGACTCAGTAGTGGGCTTCAGGGAAAGCAGCTCCTGGAACTGCGAGTTCCAGAAGCAGCCTGGCCAGCAACAGGGCTGTGGAGCATCAGCCTTGGTCCATGGAAGCTGAGCGTGACACCCTCTGTGACCCCAGTAACTCAGCAGTGGTGGTCAGGGTTATAGATGAGTTTTGTGGCTTGCTGACCTGAGTGGTGCAGAGGATGGAAGTTTGAGGAAGGACCTTGGAGATGCCTGTCTTTTCATCAAATTCCCTGAGAACCGACTGGCTTCTCTCTCTCATGTCTCACCCCGCACTGAGGTTTCCAGGGACCAAAGGGTCTCCCTGTGAGGTGCAGACCACTCGTGATTTATTTGAGATTCTCCTGCCAAGTACTCTCAATGTTTAACAGGTTTCCACCAGAGCATCTCCTCTTCCTTCCCCCGTCTGCTTCTTCATTTCTCGGTATTAGATGCTAAATAGATTCGGATGAACAATTTGGCTCGCTCGGCTCCTTCCTGGCCACTGCTTGTGTTAGCTCTCCCACATAAAACCTGAGCTGACAGCAATGGAATTTATGAAAACAAGTAAGAAGTGAGGTATGCAGTGCGGCACTCACACGGAGCTGACCCTGAAATGCTGAGTCCTCTATTTCCAAGCTAAACTGCACAACTAATAGGTCTAGGACCCCTGCAACTGCAAAGAGCAAATATGTGAAGATAGTTCAAAGAAAAGTAGTTTATGTGTCTTTGAAAAACTAGGATTGGAAGTGGGCTGTGGAGTTCATCTTACCTCCTACCCCAGTATAGCTCTAGAGCTCCCAGGGATTCTGGGACTGACTGATCCCGCAGTTGGGTGTGATCCTTCACATCCCACCCTAGGATCTGGCTGGAGCTTGGGCTCCAAAGAGAACATATCCAGAGATTTCCTTGTATGGTTTTCCTCCTGAGGTTTTAGTTGTGGAGGAGATGAGAAGCAATGCAAGCTCGGTAACGCTTTCCAGATCTCCATGTGAGGCCTCCATACTCCTGTTGTGTTCCACAGAGTTGCCTTCCCAGAGTAGGGAGGTGGGGATGGTCGCCAGCCACAGGACGGGACTTCTGGGGTTTATGTTTCACTGGTGGAATGTGGTGCCCTCAGGGCTCAAAGGAACTGATCACAAGAGGCCAACCTGCTTTCTCAATCCAACTCGGCTGCCTCTGAGTTCTATGTTCATAAGTTCCACGGAGCCCCTCTGAACATGATTGGAAACATGCTCTTTACAGCCTTGAAATAAAAAAAAAACAGAAATATGCCAAACTGCCATGTGATTTCTGTTAAGTATATATATATGCAAGTGCCTGTGTGTGTATATATATTTATGTATATATATGCACACTTATTGTATCTACATATACACACCACACATGTATATACACCTACACACATGTATATACACATACACACATACCTACACCTATTTGTATATACACACAGGCATTTATGCACATACATAGATTATATAGACAGTTCATGCCTACACATGCATCCATGTGCTCACATATATGCATATACACATGCATACATATGTATGTACCCTTGCACACACTCACTATTTCAGGTTCCCTGTGGACTCACTGGCAATGGCTGAAGCATACTGAAACCTGGACACAACGTTCACGAGCTCAAATTCCTCCTGGTGTGACTGCTTGGCTTTGAGAGCTAAGCAATGAAAATCCAACAGCTTTGGAGCCAGCCTGTGGCAGAGACGTTTGTCATGTTGCATGAGAGAGACTGTGGTGACAGAGAGTGAAGCCTCCTGAGCAGAGGGCATTGCCCCGGCCAACCTAGGGCCTGGAGGTTTGGGTGAAGCAGGTCAAGTCCTGGCCCCTCACGGTGAGTGCTGTGCTGACCTTCTAATAAACTCTTGTGCTTTATTATCAGACACGTTTTTATATAAAATCTGCAACTATTGCCATTCAAATGCTGTCCCTGAAAGGAAACAAATCCCAGGGGAGTGTCACAGGGGGAGCCCCAAGAAATTGCTTCCTGCTCCAGGTGATGCACGTTTGTTCGCCTGTCAAAATGATGAGCTCTACGGCCAGAGACTTTGTGTATCACACCGAAAAATGGTAGCACTAAAACTAAGTTTAAGAAAAGGGAAAAAATCAGATACCTTCCAAATAAGTGAAAATTGTGTAAAACTGGAAATGATATTTGTAGATAACCTGGAGTTTGTGCAGTCTGTCAGTCTTTGCCTTCTGGAACCTATTGTGCGGGCAGCAGCCCAGACCATGGGCACCCATGGTGCGGGCAGGTTGTCATCCTCTGAGTTCCTGCTGCCAAAAGAAGTATTCGTTTATGCAAGCTTCACTTCTCCCCTGAGCTTTCCCCTATTTGCCGAACCAATTATCTCCAGAGAAGTTAGGCAAAATCAACTTTGATTTTGCCTAATTCGCTAACATTGCTAAAATAAAGAAATTGCTAAAAGAATTGACTGAGATTGCAGTGATCATATTCAACTCTTTAAAGACATAGACATAACCTTTCATATACCCTCTGAGGCTTTTGCAGGAATATAAATTTATTGGGTCAGGATCCAGCAACCGACATTAATGTACAATGGTTCAGAATCTGGTGCACTGTAATCTAATGCACTTTGTAATGCAGTAGAGGAGACGTCAGCCTGGCAGTCTTGGAATATGAAGTTTATACTTTCCAGAGAACAATCGGCACCTAAAACTGAACTTTTATGTGGGCGCTGGTCCTCCTTGTGGCCGTGGCTCCCTCTTCTGAAGGCCTTAGAGAAGACAAAGCAGAAGCATTAGTGTGATGGGTGGAGGGGAATGCTGTGTTGATGCATGGATTAAGCAGCTCAAGTGGCATCATTCATATCCATCAGCTTAGAGCAGCCCAACCTACAACATATGGCAAGATATGCAATCACCCCATAAATGTGTGCATAGGCATTATCAGATTACTTTATTTCCTTTAAACAAACTCACTTTAACCTCCAGGCAGAAAAGAGTCGATCTTCATTCTCATTGGCAGAGATGCCTAGTGCTCCCTGCAACTGCATTTTCCTGCTTCTCATAACTGGGTCCATGTGACCAGATGGAGCCACTGAACCACAGGCAAGAATGCTGTGCACCATTTCTGAGCTGAGGTAGTATGAAGGCTTGGCTTTGCCCTCCAGCTATCTCTTTTCTGACACAGCAAGCTTCAAAACCATGCTTTCCAGATGGTGGTGGCCATAGAAGCAGGCCAACAGGTCCACGTCCAATTTTCTGGAAGTAACATAGACATCTTTGTTGAGTTGAGCCTGGTTCATTTAGGAATGTTTCATTGCACAGCGCAGTGTATTAGCTGCCTAATTGTGTCCTCTGGGCTCACAGGGTGGGAAAGACTTATACCATGACAAGGAAATGAGAGAAGAGCCCTTTCCACATCACTCTGTTGCAGTGGCCACAGATCAGTTCATAGTCCAGTGTGTAATTCACTTGAAGCTGGTGCCTTTCTTAATCCCACATAGTATTTAGGGGTCAGAAGTTCTACCTGCTGAGAGGAGTAAGGAACAAAAGGATGATCACTACCCACCTCAGCCCAGGGCTATGAATGGTGGGTACAGGTGAGGTGATGCCAATTGTTATAGTTTGGATCTGTGTCCTGCCCAAACTCCATCTTCAGTATGAATCCTGTGTTGGAGGTAGGGCCTGGTGGGAGGCGACTGAATCACCGGGGCACATTTCTCTGAATGCTTTAGCAGCATTCCTCTCTATACTGTCTTCACCACAGTGAGTTCTCCTGAGACTTGGTTATTTAAAATTGTGTGGCACTTGCCCTCTCTCTCTCTCCCTCCCGCTCCTGCCACATGAGATGCCTGGACTTTCTTCATCTTTGGCCATGATTGGAAGTTTCCTGAGGCCTTCTCCAGAAGCAGAAGCCACTATGATTCCTGCACAGCCTGCAGAACCACGAGCCAATTAAATCTTTTTATAAATACCCAGTCTCAGGTATTTATTTATAGCAATGCCAATATGAACTAATATACCAATACAGAGGCAGTTCACTCCCAGGCACAAGCCCAGGGAGACATGGGGAGGATTACAGTGCAGTGATGCTGCCACCTTTAGGGTCTGGGGTGTGGCCAATCTGCTCCCAGCACAGAATGAGGAGCAGCAGAGTGTCCTGAAGCGGGAACAGGTTTTCCTCCTTTAGCCCACATGGCCCCAACTCCTTGCCTTTGAAGGATGGATAAAAGGACCTGTAGGAAAATGGAGTGATATAACAGCTCTAGTCCAAATTGATGTATAAACTTAATGTGATTCTTACTAGAATCCCAATTTTTTGCAGAGCTAGACAAACATCTAGCTTTTATATGGAAAGACAGAGGACTTAGAACTACAACCATCTTGAAAAAGAAGAGTAAAGTGCAAAGAGAATTCAGTAATTAAGGTAGTAGTACTGGAAGATGAATAGACACATAGATCAATGGGATAGAGAGAATCCAGAAATAATCACACTAAAAATAAAAAGGCCAACTGATTTTTAACAGAGTTGCAAAGGAAGTTCATGGGAGAAAACACAGCATTTTCCATCACTGGTGTTGGTGCAACTGGACAGCTGTTAGTGAAACAAAACAAAACAAAACAAACACTAATCTCAACCTAAAGCTCACATCTTTTGTATAAGATAACTTAAATGGATTATGGATAGAGAAGGTAAATTTATCAACATTTCAGAAAAAGAAACTTAGGAGAAAATCTTCTGGACCTCAAGCTAGGTTAAGAGTTTTTAAACTTAACATGAAAAGTACAACCTATGCAGGGAAAAATTTGATAAACTATATATAATAAAAAATTTTAAAACTTGTCCAATTAAAGACCCCATAAAAAAATGAAAAAGCTACAAGTTGGGAGAAAATATTTTCTCAAACCACACACATATGAACATCTGACAAACAATGTTTTAGAGTACATAAAGAAATCTCAAAATTCAACAGTTAAAAAAAATCTAATTAGAAAATGGAAAAAAGGGAGAACATACATTTTACTGAAGCGGTTATACAGAGTAAATAAATACATAAAATTATGTTCAACATTGTTAGTAATCAGGGAAATGCAAATTGAAACTACAATGAGATACCACTACACCCCTATCAGAATGGCTGAAACCAGAAATAGTGGCAACACCAAATGCTGGTGAGGATGTGGAGAAACCGGACCACGCACGCATGGTTGGTGGGAACGTAAAATGATCCAGTCATTCTGTAAAAGTTTGACAGTTTCTTAAAACACTAACTATGCGTCTATCATATGGCTTAGCAGTTACACTCCTGAATTTTTATCCCAAAGAAATGAAATGTTATGGTTCCACACAGGCGTATATAAGAATGTTTATAGCAGTTTTACTATAAAATAGCCAAATGAGTAGCCAAAATGAGACAACCCAGATGTCCTCTGTGCAGTGAGTGGTTAAACTTGGGTACCTCCACATGATGGACCACAGCTTAGCAATATAAAGGACTGAACTATTTATATGTGCCACAACTTGGTTGATCTCAAGGGAATTATGTTGAGTAATAAAGGCCAATCTCACATGGTCATCTATCATATGATTCCATTTACATCATGGTCTCAAAATTTTTTTAAAAATTATAGTAATGGAGGACAAATTCACTAAATTGTGATCTAATTTGCCAGGAATTGGGGGAGAGAGGTGCGCTCTTTATATTGTGGCAGTGGAATGGTGCTACGTATGGTGGTGGTGAGTACACAAATATGCAGATGCAGCAGAATGGCAGCGAACACATGCACACCCAGAAATGAATGTGTGCAAAATGGTGAAATTCGAATAAGGCCTGTGGCCTCTACCACAGTCAGCTTCCTGGTTTTAATGTTGTATCATAGTTGGGCAAGATGTTACCATTGAACAAAACTGGGTGAGGGACATACAAGACTTTCTTGCACACTTTTTGCAACTTCCTGTGATTCTATAATTATTTTAAAATTAAAAACTTTTAAAAAATATAGTAGATGTGGACCACGAGCTTAGGCTCCTTGTTTTACAAAATGCAGCAAGCAGGCTGCCTGCCAGCAGGGGCTGCCTTGCCTTTGAGTGTCCTCATCCTCTGGGGAAGACTGCAGATGAACGAAGGAGTGCTAGCTTTTGGCTGATAGACAACTCAGCCCAGTAGAGGCTCTTGGCTCTGGGGCTTGATGTGGAGTACAGAATTTGAACTAATGCTTTATCATTTGTTCATTTGTTAAGCAATGATCCAGCTAGGCCTGCCGTAGTCCAGGCCTATGCTAGGATTTGAGGCATTAAAACCTGAACCCTGTCTGCAAGAAGGTCCTCTATTGCTCCTTCATAGAGCGTGACAAGTGAAAGTAGAGGTGAGCCAGTAGAGGGGAGTGTAGGGATCTCATGCAAGTCCAACAACTTAGCTCACTGGCTCAGAAGCTGAGGTTGAAAGCAAATCAAAATTCAGTCAAGAGCAGGCAGTGTTTCAGGTGGAGAAGACGTCACATGCAAGACCAAGGGGTCCCTGGGTCTTGCATGTGACCTCTTCTACACCTGGCCTCCCAGTGTCCTCTGGTGCCATAGTTTCTATGGAGGAGACTCCAAAGCCTTGGGCATGAGGTGGGCTATACCCCAGGCAGAGGAGAATCAGGTCTCAGATATGGCATGATGGGGGCTGAGGATAGAGTGAGTTCAAAGGGAAAAGTGGAAAGCAGAGCCTGGCACCGTAACAACACCAGAAGGAGAAAAGGACAGTGGATTTTTACAGAGTGGTTGGCCATGAGCTGGACTCACCAGAGGAGTGGACCTGCAGCTGGCAAGCAGGCCCCCGGTGGATGTTGCTGCACCCACTCCTGGCCTGGTGAGAGCTTTGCAGTTGACGACAGGCTTTGCACATCTCACAAATTAGTGGTACTAATTAGCAGCACTGCAGTGTGGTGCTTGAGACCTCTGGTTCTGAAATTACATGGCTTGACTTCCAGTCCTGCTTTCGCTAGGACAAAAATGACCTTGAACAAGTTACCTAATGACTCAGATTCTCATTTTCTCACTCATACAATAAACATAATGTTAATACCTACATCATAATATTATAGTGAAGATTACATAAGATCATGTAAGGGCTTATCAGCTCATCAAGCACATAGTAAGCACTTGTTACCTATAATTAATACTACAATTATCACCACGCTGTTATTATCGTTTTATTTTTCCTTGGCTCACTAACCCTAGAAATGTCTCCACTGTGTTTCTATAGCACGTCTCTCTGGAGAGGTGAGCTTTCCCTAGGTCAGGCCACGAACCCCTCCAATCCCCCAAGATAAATCAGGGCCCCAGTGAGGCTTCAATGCAGACACCTCATAGAGGACTTTGAAGGCTCCCCAGTGCAGCGCTCAGGCGACCAGATATATCTTTATAGTGTAACCCATTCTTTTCCTTCAGCCTTTTTACGAGCTTGGGCACAAGTCAAGCTCTTCATCTCTCTTTCCTCGTGCAGCCCCTTCCCCACTCTCTGGAAGTGAGATGCCATAAAGAGATATCCCCAGGGCATACTGAATCATGAGAGCATTCCGCAGCACTGGAGAACATCCTTTGATTTTTTCCAGGACCACATTTTTTCTCCAGTTTGCTGTGTCTTCTGGTTGAAAGATTTAAAAAAAAAAATTGCGTGAAAATCTCTACGTATCTTTTTGAAGAGGTAAAACAGAACCAGCTGAGCCTAATCAATTCACAGAGGTGCCATAAATACTCACCAGGCTATAAAAGGGCGACCTCTCTGATACAGCAAAGGAGAAGTGAGAGCTACGATGAGAACATGGCAGCCCCTCGACGCTGGGATAAACACTTCCCAAGCTCGCTTTGTGCTCACGCCTGTCAGCTCTAGTGGCTGAGCTAAGGATTAGAGAGAAAACTTTAAATGAGGCTTCCAGAGAGCCCGAGCCTTGGTCCAGGTGTTCCCTGGGAATTGGAGTTGCCTAGTATAGGTGAAGGAGTAAAATAGACACCCTATTGGAGCGCAGGCCCCAGAGTGGGGACACGAAGGTTGACGCCACCCTTCTGTTTGGACCACAAAGGTTCTAACTCCTTGTCTAGTCCTATATTCAGATTCCAGCAAATAGGGAGGAGTTGCAAGTCCCTGGTTGTGCCCTAAAGCTTTCCTCCCTTTGGGTCTAAAGTAGGCTTTCTCTGTTTACCTCCAGATACAAACATTGATTGTTTTAAATGGGCACAGCAGGTAAATGAGACACGTGCCACCTCTATCTCCTCTCATGCCCAAAGTCATTGCCATTAACTGGTCATTGTGTCAATTTTTCCTTCTGGGCCCTGACTAGGTCTTAATCATCTGCCAGCCATAGAGGGAAGCTGGCAAACAAGGTGAAACAACTCCATTGTACAGGGATTCTCTTGCCATCCCAATTTGTTAATCCTAGAATCACTGCTGATGTGGCATCAGGTGGGCTTTTATTCACTGGTTTCCAAGGAGAGTCTCCCGCAGAACCTGAGGGGGTTGAAGAGAATCTGCACAAATGGTGTCTAACTGCTGAATCACTTTGTGTTAGTGAGGTCTAATAGGTGGGCCACAGCCACGGCACTGTGATTTGTTCCATGGCCAAGAAGAATGAATCTGAGGCAATAAAGGGACCAGGACTCATGTTTTCCATTTATTCTTGGAAACGGGACAGAGTTTAAATTGTGTTTGTGTGGGTGGGTGTGGTACCTAAACTTCATTTTCCGGCATGGGTATAGGTTGATCTTGCTTTAAGAAACCTGGTTAGGCAGAGCATGGTGGCCCACACCTGTAATCCCAGCATTTTGGGAGGCCGAGGGGGGTGGATCACAAGGTCAGGAGTTCAAGAGCAGTCTGGCCAACATGACATAACCCCGACTCTACTAAAAATACAAAAATTAGCCAGGCATGGTGGCGGGTGTCTGTAATCCCAGCAATTTGGGAGGCTGAGGCAGGAGAATCACTTGAACCTGTGAGGTGGAAGTTGCAGTGAGCCAAGATCAAGCCATTGTACTCCAGCCTGGGTAACGAAAGCAGGACTCCATCTCAAAAACAAACAAAAAACAAACCTGGTCAATCTACAGAATTTCCACAGCACCCACCACCCTAGATACCCTGATGAGGTCCTATTGAAACCTATAGTTCGTAATCCACTGACACATTGTCTGAGCCCCTGAAAGGCGTTGCCAGCTTTCTATATTTTCCCTCCTCAGCATTGCTGGGAGTATCTTGGAGGTGTTTCTGATAAAAATCATGACCAAGTTATCTCCCTTTGGGTGAGACGACTTCTCCAGCACCTCAGTTCTCAGCTGTCACTTGTTGAGTACCAAAAACTCCTGTGTTGAGGAGAAAACGCTGACTCTTTGGAGCTTAGCATTCCTTGAGATGTTGACATGATGCTCCCACTTGTTCTTGAGTCACCATAGTCCCCCCTCTGCTCTATCTGGTATAATAATTTACTACTAGGGACAGTAGGACTATGCCAAGAATCATCAAGCTGTGGTGGCCTGGACTAGAGGCACATTTCTGTGTGCATGCATGGGTATGGAAAGCACTGGGCTGTGACACTTCAGCAACAGACACTGGATTTTAGGTAGCATCACCTCTCCCCTGTGTTTGAAAAGGAGCTCCTGACCTGTTACTGGGGTAACTTTGGAAAAGTTATCTTCCAGGATTCTTTCCTCTTACAGAAAACAGTAAGTCATCCCAACATATGCAAGTTGTGCCTTCATAACCGACATGGATTCTATTATGGTTCAAGGATACTCTTTTGCTCCCATGTAAACAAGCCTCTGTTGGTCCCATCACTTTAGTTTGCTGAGCAGTAGGAGATATGTGAATCTGAAAGTCAGGCTACAATGCACAAATATGAACATCATAATATAGAATGAACTATAAAAGTTTTGCCTTAAAATGTGTTTATCAATAATGGTGGGTGAATTATGATAAATGAGAGTGGTGCTGAAGCCCTAAGTTTTGGTTACATTCTCACCTAAGTAAGAACCTGATCAAAAGACGGGATTTTTTAAACAAAATTATGGGAGCCCATTGTTTTGAACTGAACTTGTATGCTAGGTGCCAACAGACCAGATCAAATCAAAACAAAGTTTTATGCTAATGGCCACATAATCAAACTGAAACTTTAAGAAAGCAGATAGTTCATAAAACAGACTAGGTTTTGTACACAGGAGATTCCGGCACAAGCAGGTCCCCTCTAACGCTTATCAAAAAAAAAAAAAAAAAAAAAAAAAAAAAAAAAAAATTGCCTGAAGTTCTTGTTCCCACCTTACAAAACATATTCCTCTTCCATTTTCTAGTAGAATTAAAGATCAAATAATTACATTTACAATGGGACAGTGATTTCAATGCCTAAAGTTTTGGCCAACCTCTTAAAATTGAGAGGTCGATCAAAAGTACAAAATTATTAAATTAAGTTTAGTCTTGAGAAAATCTAATACATCTTGATAAAAATAGCAAGAGACTGATATTTGAACCATGAACTGCTCCCATGTTGAGCCCACACTCAACTTCATGTGAAAAAAGCTCTATCCTAGGGACTTGACTTTAGACATATTCAGCCAAGAAGGCACAGGATTCCTCTCCTTCCAGTTTGCAGTCTATGACTTTGGCTTCCCCCAGAGAGAGGCAGAATACCAGCTTTTCTCATACCCCACTTCTTGCAGAAGGTCTATTTTGGGTGGATATTGCTAAGAGGACAAGCATTCACTTCTTTCACCGAGCTCCCATTCAGATAAAAGCTCTACTCCAGCCATGGTAAATCAAAACGTTGGGACTATCTTGGTCCATGACCCAGGTTGTTCAATGGATGAAGATTCCACAGCAGTAGGGGCAATGCTAGAAGACCATGGGCTACCAACTGTGACCAGTGACCACTCGCAGAGCAGCATATCCCTTCGGGAAAAATGGACTATTGCTCTTGCCCATATCTGCCGCCCAGTGGCACAGGGATTCTGTAGAGGAAAAGAGGCAAGCCTCAAGCAGGGATAGCTCCACAGTTGTTCCGGAGAGGGCTAACTTTGTTTGGGAAAGAGTGCAGAGAATTTTATGCTTAAGGATGCTGTGGAAAACAATGGAGACCTTTGTGGAGAGCCACTAAGAGGGGACTGGTAGCTCCAAGAGACTTGTAGCAAGTGAAAAAGCAGAATGACCAAGAATTTAACGAGAGAGAACCCAGACAAGAAAGAGTGTAGAAAGATCCCCCTGGGATCATTGTCAAATCTAGGTGTTGGCAAGGCTACTCACATAGGTTAGTTCACACTCAGAAAAAATTAGAGTGGGGTATGGGACAGAAACAGTACCCAAGTCATCACAAATACATCAAAAAAGGGCTGACGCTTCCCTGGCACATGACACTTAAGCACGTACTCTGACCAAACACTGCCTTAACAAGAAACTTTTCTGTTCCAAGGGAGACTCCTATAAAGCCAACCTTAAACATAAAAATCATATTTACCCTTTGAAGTCTGTAAGACTGCGTGTATTCCAAGGCCACGTCCTTTGTGAGGTCTGTTTCCGAGAATAAAACGAAGAAACTGAGGCCAGCCCCAATATAATCCAAAGCAAGGGAATTTATTCAGGCTCGCGAGTGAGGTACTGCGGTCCAGACAGGAGGGGCTGGAGAAGTCGCACTGACTTCTTGCAGACAGGGGGTTTTATAGGGAGTGACTTGGGCTATTTTTAGAAAGTCTATTTTTAGACAGGGGGTTTTTATAGGGAGTGAAACAGCTCGACTGGTTGAGGGAGAGCAAGACTGCTACTGGGTAAGTTACAAGCCTTGACCTAGGACTTGGCTTGTTGTTGGTTGGAATTACTTGCCTGCTATTGGTCGTTAAAGCTTGACTGCTATTGGTTGTTAAAACTCGGCTGCTATTGGTTGTTAAGGCTTAGCTGCTATTGGTTTTTAAGAAGCTATGGTTGCAGCACTCTGTTTGCATACTGGGCTCTTTAAGAGGAAACCAGGCTGTGTGAGCAAGGGAGAAGGGAACATGCCTGAGCATGTCTGAGCTTGCTCGGGGCTTGTAAAGGGAAAAAAGGGGGGGGTGCGTCCGGGCTCCCAGCAAGGCAACCGGCCTTACATCCTCTCAGGAGTAATTGAAGAGGAATATTTCAAACTACTAATTCTCGTCTGATCTTGGAGAAAAATTGTAACTTTTCTGAAATGTAAAAGCAATTTCCAAGCCAAATATACATCCGTAGCAATGAATAAAAACTTAGTGACACATGGGGGCTTAAGCACAACCTTTGACCAATAAGCAGCTTAATGCTGACCCAGGGGTGACCACCAGGGCAAATGATAAAAACTAGGGAAAAAAGTCTGAGGATAGACAAGAGATGCTGCATACTGTAAGGCTAGGGGAAAAATA
The DNA here is from genome assembly GCA_004027715.1 of Plecturocebus donacophilus. Classification (NCBI taxonomy): domain Eukaryota; kingdom Metazoa; phylum Chordata; class Mammalia; order Primates; family Pitheciidae; genus Plecturocebus; species Plecturocebus donacophilus. The sequence goes on along the minus strand of PVKP010019907.1, from coordinate 7,399 downwards.
AACTTCACAGATTTAATTTAGACAAATCACCAAAAATCAACAAATGACTAGTGGGAGGGGATAACAAGCCTGGGTGTGAGTGTGATGGGAATGTAATCATTTGGGATTTCAACACTGTATTGTCTAAAATGTCCAGTTGGAAAAAAAAAATTATAAGACATGCAAAGAAACAGGAATGTGTGACTCATACCTAGTAATAAAAAAAAAAGTAGAGATTACTTTTGAGGGAACACAAGTGTTGGACTTAGTACACAAAGACAAAAATTAGCTATTACAATATGTACAAAAAACCAAAATAAATGGTTTAGAAATAAAGAAAATTATGATGACAATACCTCATTATGCAGACAATATCAACAAAAAAAATAGAAGTTATGAAAAAGGAATCAAATGGGCTTTCTGAAATTGAAAAATAAGATAATTGAAATGAGAAATTTACGAAAGGAACTCCTCAGTACATCTTAAACTGGCAAAATCAGGAATAAGTGAATTTGAAGATAGAGCAATAGAGCAATAAAGAGTATGCAAGCCGAAGAACATAAAGGAGAAATGATAAAGGAAAACAGAGTCTCAAAGAAACGTGACACCATGAGGCACAGCAATATATGTGTAATGAGATTATCATAAGGAAATGAGAAATACAAACAAAAAAATTAAAAACGTAATGGCTGAAATCTTTCCAAGTTTGATGGAAAACATTAATCAGCACATCTAAGAAGTTCAACAAACAAAAAGTTGGATACACACAGACATATTCACCCAGCCATATCACAGTTGATATTTGAAAGCCATATATAAAGAGAAAACCTCAAAGGCATCAAGAGAAAAATGACTCATCATGTACAAAGGTACCCTGATAAGATTAACAGCTGACTTCTCATGAGAAACAACAATGACCAGAGAACACTGGGGTGAGGTATTCAAAATGTCTAAAGGAAAAACAGCATAAACAACAAAAAATCCCTCTATCTTATACCAAACAAAACAAAAAACTATCTTTCAAAAGCGATGTCAAAATAGACATTCTCAAATAAACCAAAAGTGAGAGAATTCATTGCTAGCAGGCTTTTCTTAAGAGTAATTACTCAGACTGAATATAAGCAACATGAGACAGTAAATAGATTCCACATTTTTAGAAAATGAATGCTGATAAAGGTAAATATAAAGACAATATAATGATATATTTTCCTTTTAAAAAACTGATTTTAAAAGTAATTGCATCAAATAATATGTATATATTTATATAGTTCCTACAATATATAGAAATGTAATATATCAATGATAACAACCCGAAGAAGACAGTGGGAGCAAAACGGTATGGAGAAAGGAAATGATACTAGATGGTAATTCAAAGCCATAGAAATAATTAAAGAGAGCCAAAATGTAAATAAAATTTAATAAAACAAACTTTCTAAATGTATACTTTCTCTCCTTTTTTTCTTCCAGAGTATTTAAAAGACATAAGATTACATAAAGTAACAATTATTGCAGTGTATTGTGTTTGTCACCTGTATAGATGTAAGATGTGTAGTAATCATAGTACAAAAATAGTAGTGGAGGGGGATGTAGCAACATATGAATAAAACTTTTATATATAGCTGGAATTAGTTAATACATATTTGGAGTAGATTCTGATAAGTTAAGATGTATATTGTAAGCCCTAGAGCAACTATTAAGAAAATAAGTGAAAGATATAGTAAAATCTCATTATTGGAATTAATTATACTAGATAGTACAAAAACAAGGTGGTAAATGAAAAATAGGGATCTTTAAAAATCATGTGGCATATACTACACTTGATCTTAGCCAAAAGGTCAAGAAGCAATTTATGTGACATGTAGAAAATGAAAAGCTAAATGAAAGAGGTAAATCCAACCATATCACTAATATAATATTAAATGTGAATGGGTTGAACAATTTGACCAAAAGGAAGAGATTATGACACTGGATTGAAAAAAATAAAACCAAGACTCAAGTACATACTGTCTACAGAGAGACACTTAGATTCAATTATACAAATAAATTAAAGTAAAAGTATAGAAGAGTATGTAGAACCCAAATAGCAAACATAAAAGAGTCACAGTGGTTATAATAATATCAGAGAGTATAGACCTTACAATTAAACAGTTACTAGAGATACATCAGGGCATAAAAGGTCAATCCCTCAGGAAGAAATAGCACATATAAATATATACACACCCAACAAAAGATCTACAAAATGCATGAAGCAAAACCTGGCAGAATTTATGGAAAAATAGACAATTCAACTCTAATAATTGGAAACTTTAATATCCCACTTTGAATAATGAATAGAGCATCTAGTTATGATAAACAAGGGTACAGAAGACTTGAACAACAATAAAGCAACTAGGTCCTGCAGACATGTATAAAACCCTCCGCCTGATGAGAGCAGAATACTCTTTCTTTTCAAGTTCTCATGGAACATTCTCTTGCATATGGAGTATAAAATCAGTCTTGATACGTTAAAAAAATTGAAATCATGCAAAGCATTCTCTCAGACTGTAGTGAAATAAAATTAGAAATCAACAAGAGAAGGAAATTTGGTATTAAACAACACACTCATAAATACCCACTTTGTCAAAGAAGTCACAAAGGAAGTAAGAAAAGCCCTGAGCTGGTAAGTTGGTAAGTCCTTGTCCAATGAGAGGAATCCTTTAAGGCTCAGTAGAGAAATGGGAAACAGGTCTTATCCCAGGAAAGCAAATGCAACTGAACAGAAGAGAAAGCGGTCTCCCTAGGGCCCATACTGGGCAATTGCACATATTCCTGGCTTACGCAAAGAGCTATTGTCAGAAAAATGGTGGAAAGAGAGAAACAAACAGAACCTCCGGAGAAGTTTGCACGCAGCAAAACTATCCCTGTGGAAGTGGTGGGCAGGCAGCCTGACTCCTCCCATACTTCTTCCTGCCTCCTTCCCTGGGCTCTGTAAAGGGTCTCTTCCCAGCCACCAACTTGAGCTCATGTATGACTTCTCCTGCTTTTAGTTTTGTACAAATATACAACTTTATTGACTTTACTCAAATCCAGCTGCATCTTGGATTATCAATGGGAAACAATGACCCTTTTCTGCAGCTGACTGACGCACATCTAACTCAGAATGGGGGTGAGAGATGGGATACAGGTGCTGGGGACAGTTAAGGGCAGCCCAGCTATCCAGAACCTTCCTTTGGACTTCCTTCAGGGTTTTGCCGCCTTGGTACTATTGATATCTACACCAGATAATTATCTGTTGTGGGAGGTTTGGCCTGTACCTTGTAGGATATTTAGCATCATCCATGGTCTTTACCCACCACTTTCTAGTATCACCCAAATTCCCCACTGTGACAACCAAAAATGTCTCCAGATATGAACGCATGTTTCCTGGGGGCAAGATTGCCCCCAGGTGAAGAGCACTGGAGGCTTTACTGTCAGACTAACCTGGGATCATCTCCCCAGCAGCAGCATGTTCCTGACTCTGTTTCCCCCTCTGTAGGGTAATAACATTACTGCTGACCTCCTTGTGTTGTTGGGGGATGAAATGAGTAGGTACATGTGAAGCACCCCGTTCATGAGGGCACTCGGGGTGCCTCCCGTTACCTCTCACCCCACTCTGCATCTCAGTCACCTCTATCCCCCTGATCTATTCCCCTAGCCCTGCCTACACCAGCCTTTCCTAGGCAGCCTGGACATTGGGCTGGGAATTTTAGGGTCATGAAATGTACGAGCTGGAAGGAGTTGTGCAGGGCTCATCTAGATAACCCCTTCATTGTTCAGGTGGATACAGGGATCTGAGGAGGGAGCAACCATTCCCCCTATGAGACAGTTCAGGGTGGAGAAAGTTTGTCAATAGCTTCTTGCCCTCTGGATGAGAGTCTCTTTGACTCACTCCCTTTTTATACCCAGCATCTCACTGTATTCTCCAAGCAGCCCTGAGCTGTAAGGAAACAGAGTAGGGATGAATGTCCCTGTTTTATAGGGGATGAAACTGTGGCCCAGAGAACTCAACACATCTCTCTAAATCATACAACCAGTTAATGACAGAACCAGGACAAAACAGCTCTACTGGCCCCTAGCTCTATTCCCTTTCCTGTATACCTGCAGAAAGAAAGTCCGTTTTAAGTCCAAAACAGAGTGTGTAGGAGAGAGACATTGGATCAGACAGCCTTATCATAAAATAATAATTCTGTACCACTTGCTCATTAGAATCACCAAGGTAGATGAAAGCAAAACACCAAGACCTGCAATAATTTACCCATACACTAGAAAGTTCCACCCTGGGAATCTAGATGTGTAGCAGAGACAGGTACTCCTGATGAAGACATCGCCACCTCCATACACAGGGAGCCCTTGAACATTGCACAGAGAGAGTGTTCACCCAGAGGTTCTCTTGGAGGGAAGTCTCCCAGTACGTGCATGCCCGCCTCCGCTGGATCTCTCTTTCCTGGTAGAAGTGATTGGCAGTAACAGTGACTCCCTTCTCACAGTCGTAAGAACTAGTGAAAGTTCAGAAAAATAATTTTCTTTTATCCCAAACAATCTTTGTAAGAAAATGAATTGTCATACAATCGATTTTTTGAATATCTTTTTATTGGTTGGGTTGAATGTTTTTTCTTTTAAATGCAGGTCTTAAGCAATAAAAGAGTGAACACTAATTTTCTTCTTCTTCCCATGGGATTTTCAGTGAGGCTTTGTATTCAGGTCCTGAATTCCTTTTCTCCATTCCAAGTTAGCAGTTTTTGCACTCGGAAGATGTGGGAACATGGGGCAATATTCCCCAAGAAATAGACCAGCTGCTGCCAAGGCTGATGCCTCCCTAAACAGCTACCTTCTCAATGGTTCTCCAGGTGCTCCCACCCTGTGCCTTCTGTTTGATCTGTATAAGCATTTGGATCTGTGGCTGCAGACCATCAGTGTCTGAATGGTCTCGAAAGTGTAAGAAATGAATGATTTTGTGCTTCAAGGATAAAAGAGAGGTATGGCAAACCCTGGGAGGAAGTTGGATTCCAAAAGATGAAGGAAAAAGGGACTGCCAGTTCAAAACAGCAGGGCCAGGAACTTAGATGTCTGGACACTGAGGCCTAGAGTGTTGTGAAGAGGGCAGCCACTGCGGCTGGCCTGACAGGTGACTAGCAAAGGGGATCTATGCTGGAGTGCCAGACGTGAGCATCTCTATGGCGGAGGAATGAATAATTGACAAGAAAGTAGAGGTCCATCTTTAAACAATGCCAGGGAGGGTCGAGTGATCTTACCAACAAAATGACCAAGACTAAGGGATCTCTCACATTTAATTGGACATAGACAATCATACAAAAATGATGGTTTCTTATGGCTAAGTGTCGGACAGCAATTTCTATGGTTGATCGCATGAAATCACAAAACCATTCCATCATTTTACATATATATACATTTTACATACACACACACACACACACACACACACACACACACACACACACACACGGTGAGGTGGAGTCTCGCTCTTTCACCCAGGCTGGAGTGCAATGGTGTGATCTCTGCTCACTGCAAACTCTGCTTCCGGGACTCAAGTGATTCCGTTGCCAAGTAGCTGGAATTATAGGTGCCCACCACCAAGCCTGGCTAACTTTTTTTGCATTTTTAGTAGAGACAGGGTTTGACTATGTTGGCCAGGCTGGTTTCGAACTCCTGACCTCATGTGATCCACCTGCCTCAATCTCCCAAAGTGCTAGAATTACATGTGTGAGCCACTGCACCTGGCCATTTTACCAAGACTTTTGACACGAGTTATCTCATTTGATCTCAAATATAGCTGGTATCCTTCCAATCAGTGAGTGTCTGCCATCTTAATGGGGAAGGAGCTGAATCCTGAGAACGATCATGTAAGTACCTAGAATTTTCATTTTTATTCTCATTTTACAAGTGAGAATTCTGACACTCAGAAAAAGTGACTTATGCAAAATCAAACAGCTCATAAATGCTGAGGTTTGAAGCCAAATCCAGTTGCTTTCCAAACCTGCTTAACAAATGCAGAAAATAACCATCTCCTACTTAAGGCTTCAGTTCAGCATTCATCAAAAGTCTGTGGGCTTGAGTCCAAACAAGCCCACTGATTTGCTCAGTTAGTTTGGGTCCAGCATATCCCTTCCCTTAGAAAGGGCAAGTAAAGTACTCACTTGTCTATAATGTGTCCACAGCAGGGAACATGGGAAGTGGTCAGAGAGTAAACTTTGGTGGGGTGGAATCTTAACTCTTGTCACTTATTAGCTATACACTTTTGAGCACATTTTTCAAAATTTCAGACATTCTGATTCCTCAGCTGTAAAATGGGCTCCAACAGTACAATCTTATGAGTCTGCTGTAAATATTGTAAACCATGGTTCACAGCAGTAGGACCCAGTACACACTCATTAAATAGCCTTATAGAAAGTAGTTGTTTTGCAACTTGAAGCCAGGAGCAAGGATAGTTTTCTAATTTTATTTATTCCAGGAAGCGATGGTAGCTCTAGGTTGTCAATCAGACCATTGTAGAGCTCAGTCATTACATGTAGTCAAAGAAGAGGATCTGCAACGCATCCAGGGCCTAGGTCTCTGTGAAGCCACCGAAGAGGATTCTAAATGAACCTGGGGACTGTTAACATTGACACCCGCTGAGGGACGTCCTCTGTGGTGAGCAAGCCCATTAGAATGATGAAACCCACAAAGCTTTGTTCTGCCCACAGTGCTTCATTAGGAGGAAAACATGACGACTTCATTTGAATGGAGGCTAATGGTGAACAGATGGGCTGGCAAGGCAAAGACCAGAAAACACTGTCTCCGAAAACGTCATTATGTTTTGTAAACCCTGAACTCTGTTTTCACTTTACTCTCCAGTCCCTGTGAGTGTGAGCTGGGATTGAGGAAGATGGCTGAAGGGAAACAGAGCATGACCGGGGAATGTGTTTATGCTTCTGCAAAACTAAGGTATTTCCACTAGCTGCCCCCAGCAAGATAAAAATGAGACATATGGGAAGAGAAAGAGGGCCAGAACGTGGCCTTTGAAACTTATCTAAGAGGTATCTCTGTGGGATGGGCTCTTGAAATCACTTTTGCTGCAAGGTGATAACCCAATGAGAAAGAAAGGAAACACCTACTGAGCTAGTGTCTAGACACTCACTGTGCTAGGTTACACACACACACGCCCCCCAAACAAACAAAAAAACAATTTTATAGTGTCAACCTTCTTCCAATCACACACACATACACACACTCACATATACAATTTTATAATATCAACCACTTTTCAGTTTCTCTCACACACACACGGATCCCCAATTTTGTGATGTCAACCTCCTTCTAATTAGGGTACATTCAGGAAATAGAGGGTTTTTGTTTGTTGTTTTTCATTTTATTTGTTTTGTTTTTGGCTTTTTTTTTTTTTTTT
>PVKP010019906.1:27555-41694 GCA_004027715.1 Plecturocebus donacophilus | reverse complement strand
TTTTGAGACAGTGTCTCAGTCTGTCACCCAGGCTGGAATGCAGTGGCGCAATCACAGCTCACTGCAACCTCGACCTCCTGGGCTCAAGTTATGCTCCTGCCTCAGCCTCCTAAGTAAGCTGGGACCACAGGTGCACCATAGTTGGCTAATTTTTTAAATTTTTAATTAAGATGAGGTCTTGCTGTGTTGACCAGGCTGGTCTCAAACTCCTGAGCTCAAGCAATCCTCCTGCCTCAGCCTTCCAAAATGCTGGTGTTACAGGTACGGACACTGCACCTGGCTGATCTTTTATCATCATTTTTTAAAATAATTTTTTTGTAGAGATGGGGTCTCATTATGTTGCCCAGGCTGGTCTCAAACTCCTGGCCTCAAGTGATCCTTGTGCTTCAGCCTACCGAAGTGCTGGGATTACAGGTGTGAGCTGCCACACCCAGCCTCATATATTCATTTATTTATTGTTTCCTCCCACTAGAAGGTAAGCTTAATGAGACTAGGAACCCTGTCTACTGAGTTCAATTACTGTATTCTCAGCACCTATTAATAGAAGAGTGCCTAACACACAGTAGGCACTCAATAAATGTTTATGGGATGAATGAATAATGGATCTAAGGGGATGGGGAAAGGATTTTGTATGCCCCTGGAGTTGACAAGCATTCCATTCCCAAGGGGGGTGGTGGTGGTGGAAATGGAGTTGGCCAGAGTCTATTCCAACCCTGGGACGTGAGTCTCTGGAGTGGTGATGGTGGTGGTAGCAGCAACGATGTTAGGGGTAGCGAAATAGACAAGGCATATTTGCTAGATTGAATGAATGTAATTTTTTTTTTTGAGACGTAGTCTCACTTTGTCCCCCAGACTGGAGTGCAGTGGCACAATCTCGGCTCACTGCAACCTCTGCCTCCTGAGTTCAAGCGATTCTCCTGCGTCAGCCTCCCAAGAAGCTGGGACTACAGGCACCTGTCACTACACCTGGCTAACTTTCGTGTTTTTAATAGAGGCAGAGTTTCACCTTGTTGGCCAGGCTGGTCTCAAACTCCTGATTCAGGTGATCTGCCTGCCTCAGCCTCCCAAAGTGTTGGGATTACAGGCATGAGTCACTGCACCTGGCCGTGAATTGTTTTTATATGTCTTTCTTACTTTCAGAAAATAAAATGTGTAGCCATTTGATCTTTAAGACAGAAAAGTTAGGGAATGGTTATTTACATTGTAAAAGGAATCTTTGCTTTGTAAAAGGGCGGAGGCAGAGGCTGGTTTAGCTGTAACCCAAACAACCCAAGGAAGGCTCAGGGCACTCAAGCCTATCCACTAGTTATATTACAGGGTGTTTTCAACACTGCTTATTTATAGAGTGTTGTCCAGATACACTTATGGCTGTGTGAAACTTGCATTTACATATAATACATTCTGCTTATAAGAGTTTCCTCTTCCTGAAAATGAGATGTTGAGAATACATCAGTCTTGTGACTATAGTCTGTACTAAAAAAAAAAAAAAAAAGTCACTGAGATCAAGCTAGACCTGGAGAAATAAAGAAATAAAGACTGTTCCTGCTGACTGCCTCTCTCTCTTTTTCTTCTCACCAGGCAAGGTGGCTCATGCCTATAATCCCAGCACTTTGGGAGGCCGAGGCAGGTGGATCACGAGGTCAGGCGTTCGAGATCAGCCTGGCCAACATGGTGAAACCCCATCTCTACTAAAAAAAAAAACAAAAAATTAGCCGGGCATGGTGGTACGAGCCTGTAGTCCCAGCTACTCGGGAGGCTTAGGCAGGGGAATCACTTGAACCCGGGAGGCAGAGGTTGCAATGAGCCAAGATCACACCACTGCATGCTAGCCTGGCAACAGAGCGAGACTCTGTCTCGTTAAAAAAAAAGTGTTCTTTTTCTTCTCTTTGTCAGGGTTAAAACCTTCCAATTGGCTGGGCACAGTGGCTCAAGCCTGTAATCCAGCACTTTGGGAGGCCACAAGGGGTAGATCGCTTGAGCTCAGGAGTTTCAAGACCAGCCTGGGCAACATGGTGATACCCCTTCTCTACTAAAAATACAAAAATTAGCAGGGCTCAGTGGCTCATGCCTGTAATCCTAGCACTTTGGGAGGCCGAGGCGTGTGGATCACTTGGTCAGGAGTTCGAGACCATCCTGGCCAACATGGTGAAACCCTGTTTCTACTAAAAATACAAAAATCAGCTGGGCATGATGGCGTGTGCCTGAAATCCCAGCCACTCAGGAGGCTGAGGCAGAAGAATCACTTGAACCAGGGAGGTGGAGGTTGCAGTGAGCTTAGACTGCGCCACTGTACTTCAGCTACTTGGGAGGCTGAGGCAGGAGCATCGCTTGAACCTGGGAGGCAGAGGTTGCAGTGAGCTGAGATTTCGCCACTGCACTTCAACCTGGCAACAGAGAGAGATTCTGTCTCAAAAAACAAAAACAAAATTAACCAGGCATGGTGGTGGGCACTTGTAATCCCAGCTACTCCGGAGACTGACAGAGGAGAATCACTTGAGCCGGGGAGGTGGAGGTCGAAGTGAGCCTGGGCAACAGAGCAAGACCTTGACTCAAAAAAACAAAAACAAAAACAAAAACCTCCTGATATTCTATAGAGCTAGAAGTAGATTTGATGGTGGCCCTGCCCTCTAGGAACTGAAAATGGAATGCAAGAGGCCAGACTAACATACTAGTCACACACTAGGATAGAGACAACCAGTGTGATTTACAGTGCCCAGAGAAGGAGCCCTAGCATATTTCTCCAGCTTACTTGGACAGTGTCCAATTTTTTTTTTTCTCATTTTAAAATAAAACGAAGGACAAGGCCTTCCATTCCAAAATATAAAATTTCATTTTAATGCATATTTCTTTATCTCAATTGTCTTTTGCATTTTCCCCATGTGGCACAGGAGCACATTATTCTAAGCATAAGTGGTAGATAACAGGTAATCTGAAGAGAAAATTTTGATAGCGAAAACAATTTTTTTTTTAAGGTGTCCCTCTGTCACCAGGCTGGAGTGCAGTAGCACGATCTCGGCTCACTGCAACCTCCGCCTCCCAGGTTCAAGCGATTCTCCTGTCTCAGCCTCCCCAGTAGCTGGGACTACAGGCTAGCGTCACCATGCCTGGTTAATTTTTTGTATTTTTAGTAGAGACGGCATTTCACCATGTTGGCCAGGATGGTCTCGATCTCTTGACCTTGTGATCCGCCCACCTTGGCCTCCCAAAGTGCTGGGATTACAGGCATGCATGATCCACTGCGCCCAGCTGCAAAAACAGTTTTTAAGGAAATTTTGAAGGAAGAAATCAGGCAAAGAGGCCCCAAAGGTCAAATTACAGGCCAGGCCTGCACAACTGAGAAAACGAGAAAGTACCACTTTCCCATTTCCAAACATTATAACCAACATTTCTCTATCTGATTCTGAAAACCCTGTAAGAAAGACAAGGCGGATGGTTTTATTCCCATTTCAAGACAGTAAGTGATGATGTACCCAAGGCATATAGTTTGCAGGTACACATGGCTGATAGGTGTTGGAAACTGGCTTTCCCAACCTTTCTCTTTTCGTTGCCTCAAGCTCTGTCCTGGACTTAGGAATCCCAGTGGGCAGCTGGAGTGTACAAGACTTGCGCCTTGAAGGACAAGAATGCAGGGAGGGATGGTCCTGAGGAGGAAGCAGCTTCAGATACCTAGGTCTTGGGATCTTGGGTGGGGAATAGGCTGCCTGGGGAAGGGCTGAATTGGAAGGAGGAGCTAGAGGTCTGACTGAGGGAATGGAGAGGGGGCCTCAAAACGAAGCCAGGCAGGCTGCCTTCTTCCCAGCTCCAGAATGGCACCCCCTCTAAAGTCAGACTCACTTACCTACATCCTGGGAATGAAGCCCCTTCTCCTTTCTGCTTTTACTATTATTCTAATCCTCAAAGGGTTAAGCAGCTTTCACACGATTTTCCCATCTCCCAGGTAACTCGGGCAGCTGCTTCGTGCTGGAAATAAATAAAAGTCCCAATTTCTCAGTTCGTGCACTTAGCAATGCACCCCAGCAGCCCTCCACCCCCCAGCAGAGAAGCACAGCCCTTCGGATAAAAGGTGCCTGGGGGCGAGGCTGCAAGTTGGCAGGTGTAGGGGAGGGGATCCCCAGAGACAGTGGGGCGGGGGGCTGGGGAGTCAGAAGGGAGAGTGCCCTTTCCCTGGGTCCCTCCACTGGGCGCTGGGTCCAGCAGGTTCGCCTCAGGGCCGCTGTCCCAGAGGCTTCGGGGAAGAGGAAAGAAGTGGCGTGCGGGCAAGCAGGCCGCACACACCTGGCACCTTGTGGAATGAGATCTTAATTAATTATTAAACTGAGTTCCCGCGGGAGGGCGCGGGGCGGTGGCAGGCAGGGCGGGAATGGCTGGGTGGGGGCTGGGGCAGGGGCAGGGAGGAAGTGGGGGTGAAGAGCGGGCGCGGGGCGCCGGCCCAGCCCCCGGGACCCTGACAGGAAGGAAGGCGACCCTCGGTGGGCGGGGCGGGATGTCGCCGCGAGGGGTAGGTTTGCCGGCGATCTCGGGGACCCCCGGGGTGAGGGCGGGAGGTGAATGCCGGAAGAGGCGGCCGGGGTGAAGGGAAGGGGACCGGGCTGCGAGGTCCCCTCCCCCCGGGGTCTTGATCCCAGAACAGTGGCCGCTTGTCTTCCCAGGACTGGGGGAGGAAGCGGCCGGAGGAGAGGAGGGGGCGCGCGGAGGGAGGGGTCCCATTATTTGGCCTCCTCCGCTCCTACGCTGCTCCTCGGAAGGGGAGTGGGAAACTCGGCCCCCGCTTCTGGGGAGGACCAGGGGGGTGCCCAGACAAAAGGAGCTTGTGCCTTTAAGGCGGGGAGTCCGGGAGCCGGCGGGGAGGGGACTTCTGGATCCGGGGTAGAGGGCGGCTGCGCTGGACAGCTCGGGAGGGGGCGAGGGCCGGGCGGACGGCAGGCGGCGGTCGGGACGGCCAGGACGCGCGGGCTCGGAGGAGGACCGCGGCACAGCCGGCCGGCCGGAGCGCGCGGGGGCGGCGGGGCGGGGGCCCGGGGCCGGCGCGGAGTCGAGCCGGCAGGTGAGCGCGTCGAGGGCTGGGAAGTGGCCGCCCGGGCTCCCGAGGCGCCGGGGCTGGAACGCACCCACGCGGCTCTCGACGAGAGTTTGTGGGTGGGGGCGCCGAAGCCTGGGACGGGGCGTCTCGGCAGTGTTTGGCGGGTTGCCCGAGGCAGTCGGGGTTGGCAGAGGGAAGTCACGGAGGCGCTGGGGTCGAGGACTCCTAGGTCCGGGGCTCACTAGCCGCGTCGCCCGCCGCCTGCCTTCTGCCTCCCTCCCTCCACGGGGCGAGTTCCAGGCTTGCCCGGAGGAGGGGGACCTGGCACGGACTGGGGGAGGAGCTGGCCTGAGGTTTTTGCTGTGGGGCTGTGGGGTGAGTCTCTGAGTTTGTGGGAGAATGTGATTCCATTTTGAGGAGAGGAATCGGCCTGGGCAGAGGGAGGGATGCCCTCTGTCTGCGGGAGTCCCTCTCCCTCCCCTCACCCCAAACTGTGGGAATGAAAGGGGTGGGGTCGGCTCCCCATATCCCCCAAGGCCTGTTGTAGGGTGCGCAGGGGAGCTGACTTTATTCAAAGCAGGCTCTGGGGCTCAACTGAAAGGCTAGAGGTGGAATCAGGCGTGGGAGCCTCTTTGCCCACATCCTCCCCTTAGCAGACTATTCCTGTGAGCTGGAGGGACCTGGTGGGGGTTACATGGTAAGGGGTGATGTGGGAGCCCTCTGCAGTCTTTAGGGAGAGCGAGGACGAGGACAGGGAAGGGGGAAGATGGCAGCGGGCACTGGACAAATACAGGGCCTGGGGAAGCTCCTTTACATCTGGAAAGGCCCAGAATTGAAGAATTGAGGCCCACGTCCCAGTTTGGTGGGTGGTGCTGGCACTGCTGGGCCCTGCCTGGGTAGTGCCTCTTGCCATGAACTTTCTGAAATCGTTTTAAATCCCCTGGAGCCTCCTTTTGCCAAGGAGGGCAGGGTCAGATGGGCCTTGGGGATGGGATAGACAGGAGGTGGCCAGGAAGGCTTGGCGAGGCAGTGGGCAGAGCCATCCTTAGGGCTGGGCCTTGGCCTTGGCTGGCTCCAGAGTCTGGTCTCAGGCTGATCAGGGTTTGGGAGGGACTTGAGGTCTGGGAGGCACTGAGCCTGGGCCTGCCAGGCTGAATGGGACATGGCTTCAGCTGTGGGAGCGGGTGGTGTGGGGAGCAGCAGATCTGTGAGAGAGCAAAGGGACCAACACTCAGGGGAGGAGGAGGTCAAAGGTGAAAGGCTTGGGAGCCTGACTCTGGGGAGGAGAGAGGTGGTCTGTGCTCCCAGGGTTCATAGTGATGGGTTGCTGGACAGAGTGGGTTGGGGGACCATATAGAGAAGTTTCGTGGCTTGGAACAGTGCCCTCCCCTGTTCCCTGCCATACCAGTCTGGCATGGGGTGCCAGAAGTGCTGGGAGGCCGGCAAGTTCTCTGGGATGGGCAGTGCTTGGAGTGGAGCCCAGGGTGGGATGGTTGCAGTTGATTGGACAATTACACAGCTCTGAAGCTATCCCCTTGGGGGGTCAGAGTGTTCCTGGGAGGGTCATGCGTTCTCCTGGATAGTGTCTGCCCCTTTCTCTGTGGGTATAAGCCAGATGCTAGGATGTGTTTCCAGGGGGCTGGGAACATGGCCAGAAACTAGTCCTTTGGGAACAGGTCTGGGCCAGTGGTGGGGGCGGGGTGCAGGGGGGAGATAAGAACAGGGAAGGGTACTGGTGAATGGGAGGAGGCTGAAGCAAAATGTTGTGGGTGGTGGATGGTGTGGGAAACCTGCTTACTCTGGGCTCTGTCTCCAGCAGCTCTGGGGACTGACAGCCAAGGACACAGGGACTGAAAGAACCAGGCATCTGTCTGGCTGGAAAGACGCGTGTTTTTGCACATGATTTTCTCATCTTTCCATCTCTTGATGATGACAGCGGTTTGGGCTTAAAGTGTTGTAGAGTGAATAAAAGAACTAATATTTTTCAGGTGTGTACTTCATGACAGGCATTTTAGGTGTGTACTTCATGACAGATTCTTTCCTGAGACCATTATTATTTCCATTTTACAGATGAAGACACTGACACAGGGAGGTTAAATAACTTGCCCAAGGCAGTGCGGCTAGCAAATAATCACGCTAAGGTTTGGAACCTGGTCTCATGCCAAAGATCATGCTTCTAATGAAGTATTTTGAAGAGCCAGGCTTTCTTTGGTGACCTTTTCCAAATGCCAGCCTGACCAAAAGTGTTGTATTCCTGATCTGTCCTTCCAGATGGTGCTGTTGGTGATGTTAAGAGGTTGAAGGGGCCACGAGCGGGGGGCTCACACCTGTAGTCCCAGCACTTTGGGAGGCCAAGGTGGGTGGATCACCTGAGGTCAGGAGTTTGAGACTAGCATGGCCAACATGGTGAAACCCTGTCTCTATTAAAAATACAAAAATTAGCTGAGTGTGGTGGTGCATGCCTGTAATCCCAGCTACTCGGGAGGCAGAGGCTGGAGGCAGGTGAATCGCTTGAACCCAGGAGGCTGAGGTTGCAGTGAGCTGAGATCGTGCCACTGTACTCCAGCCTGGTGGGGCAGAGTGAAACTCCGTCTCAAAAGAAAAAAAAAAAAGGTTGAAGGACATGCTGCTCTGTGGGATATAGGAGAAGGGATGCTGACAGAACTTGGCTGAGGGTGACTCAGGGATGGGGGTTTTGGAGTGTGCAGAGAATTCCCCAGCCTGCCTTCTGCTTGTGGGTCCCTGGGTGTCTGCGTCAAGTGCTACTCATCTGGCTTGAGCTCTCATTCTGTGGCCACCTGGGGCACGTGCTAGATGCTCCCCTATCTTATCCCCTAGTGAGTACAAATGTCAGTGCTGCTAGCTCAGCAGGTTCAAGTACAAGGGGCCCCTCAGGGTGCTCTGTGAGCATGGAGGAGTGTGGCCCTGATGCGGACACAGGCATGCATGGATGACAGTGCTTTCAACCTCATATTCTGACCTGGGCTCAGCCAGGAGTCACATTAAAGGTATCATCATGGAGTCTTCCCACCTCAGTTAATGACATTTCCTCCAGGAAATGTGGGATCTGGGACTGATTTGGTTACTGTGATCTCCATAACTTGGGCCAGCCATATAAAACTGCCATGGACCTCAGTTTTTGTTTGTATATATTTTTCCTTTCAGTCTTGTGCCCCAGGGAGCCACAGGGCCAGTTTCTCAGAGGTTTTGGTGAAGATCAGATGGAATTAGGGACGTGAAAAGATCTTGAACAGTTTAAAGCACAGAGAAAGTGCATGGAGTATCATTCATCCATCCAGTCATCCACCTCTCAATGAACATTTATTATTATTATTTTATTTTTTGAGATGGAGTTTTGCTCTTATTGTGCAGGCTGGAATGCAGTGGTGTGATCTTGGCTCACTGCAATCGGATTCAAGCAGTTCTCTCGCCTCAGTCTCCCGAGTAGCTGGGATTACAGGCATGCACCACCGCGCCTGGCTAATTTTGTGTTTTTAGTAGAGACGGGCTTTCTCCATGTTGGTCAGGCTGGTCTCGAACTCCTGACCTCAGGTGATCTGCCCACCTCTGCCTCCCAAAGTGCTGGGATTACAGGTGTCAGCCATCAGGCCCAGCTTCAATGAACACTTAATTTAGGTCCTGCTAAGGGTTGCGGATACAGCAGTGAGTACAACAGGTCAAAATCCTTGCTTTCATAGAGCTGACATTCCAGTTAGGAGAAACAGACAATGAACACATAAGAAAAATATATAGAATGACAGTTGCTGATTAGAGCTATGGAGAAAAAGCATAAAGCTGGGGAAAGAGATAGAGAGCTCCAGGAAAGGGAGTTGCTATTTTAATAGGGTAGTCAGGGAAAGCCTCACTGATAAGGGGACATTTGGGATGTGACCTGGAGGAGCTCTAATTCCAGACATAGGGAACAGCAGGCACTAAGATCCCAGGCTGACCTGTGCAGGGTGTGCTGGGAAAGAGCAGAGGTTCTTATGACGGGTGCAGCGAGGAAGCTGAAGAGCCTTCGGATGATCACTGTTAGCTGTTACGTTAGCTGCTCCATACCATTGCCCTTGAGCTTGCTTTCATTCTATCTTTTCAACATATTAATATATTTATTGAGTCTCTACTTTGAACCAGGCCAGTACTTAGCACTGGGGATGAAGTGCGGAACGAAATAGATGGAATCCCTACCCTCTCAAACTTAAGAGTGAGAAGGGCAGAGATGCATATTAAATAAGGAATGATTTAATTATAATTACAGTAAGTACTATGGAAAAAATGAATAGAGGGTAAATGGGACCAAACGTCATCTGGGTGGGCTGGGAAGTGTCCCTGAGGAAGTTGCATTTAAGCTGTGACCTGAGGGAGAAGTTGAATTTAGCTTGGTGAAGTGTGCATTGTGTGTGAGTGTGATGAGGGAGGATGTAGAGATTCCCTTTTGCACAGAGGTCACTGATGGGCACCTCATGGGCAGAACTCATTCCACAGACGTGATTTATTTTGGCTTGGCGGTATCGAAAAATGTGAATTCTTTGCCAACATTTAAAAATCAGGAGATACAGCGCTAAAATCCAGATTTTTCTTTTTTTTAAGACGGAGTCTTGCTCTGTTGCCCAGGCTGGGGTTGCAGTGGCTTAATCTCAGCTCACTGCAACCTCCACCTCCCAGGTTCAAGCAATTCTGCCTCAGCCTCCTGAGTAGCTGGGAGTACAGGCGCCCACCATCATGCCTGGCTAATTTTTGTATTTTTAGTAGAGATGGGGTTTTACCATGTTGGCCAGGCTAGTCTTGAACTCCTGACCTCAGGTGATCCCCCCCGCCTCGGCCTCCCAGAGTGCTAGGATTACAGGTGTGAGCCACCATGCCCAGCCTAAAATCCAGATATTTTTCTTCAGCTTCTGTTGAGAAAAATTGGATGGGGCCCCACTGGGACCCAGTGGCAACAGTCTACTGCTGCGGGGTGGTGCTTGCCCCATGCACAGGGTGTGAACTCTTCCTCCCAGTTGTGAACCATAAGCTGCTTCACTCATTGACTTGGGCACTTGAGTTTGTGACCACCAACAAATCTGTGCTTTTTAGGGAAATTTTCAAGTATATTGGCTTCGGGGTCAGACAAATCTGGTTTAGAATCTTGGTTCTCTCACTTATGTGGCTGCTAGATCTTTGGACAGTCTCCTTTCCCCTCCCCTCCCCTCCCCTCCCCTTCTCTTCCCTCCCCTTCCCTCTCCTTCCCTCCCTTTCCCCTCTTTCCTTCCCTTCCTCCCTTCCCTCCCCTCCTCTCCCCTTCCCTCTTTTTCGTTTTCTTTCTTCCATTCCCTTGACTCCTCCCTCCCTTCCTTCTTTCCTTCCTTTTTTTTTTTTTTTTTTTCAGGCTGCGGCTGTTGCCCAGGGTAGAGTGCAGTGGCGTACAATCCTGGCTCAATGCAGTCCCCAGTGCCTGGGCCTGAGCAATCCTTCCACCTTAGCTTCCTGAATGGCCAGGTCTATAGGTGCACGCCAGTAGAGATGGGGTTTCACCTTATTGCCCAGGCTGGTCTCAAACTCCACACCAGGCTAATTTTATTTTTTGAGATGGAGTCTCACTGTGTCACTTAGGCTGGAGTGCAGTGGCACGATCTTGGCTCACTGCAACCTCTGCAGCCTGGGTTTAAGTGATTCTCCTGCCTCAGCCTCCCAAGTAGCTGGGATTATGGGTGCCTGTAACTGTGCCAGACTAATTTTTTTTTTTTTTGAGATGGAGTCTTGCTCTGTCGTCCAAGCTGGAGTACAGTGGTATAATCTTGGCTCATTGCACCCTCCACCTCCTAGGTTCAAGTGGTTCACCTGTCTCAGCCTCTTGAGTAGCTGGGATTACAGGCCCACATCACCCTGCCTGGCTAATATTTTTTGTATTTTAGTAGAGTTGGGGTTTCACTGTGTTGCCCAGGCTGATCTCGAACTCCTGAGTCCCGACAATCCATCTGCCTTTGCCTCCCGAAGTGCTGGAATTACAGGCATGAGCCACCACACCTGGCTAATTTTTGTATTTTTAGTAGAGACAGGGTTTCACCAACTTTGCCAGGCTGGTCTTGAACTCCTGACCTTGTGATTCACCCACCTGGGCCTCCCAAAGTGCTGGGATTACAGGCATGAGCCACCACCCATGGCGCCCAGCCCAGGCTAATTTTTTAAAATTTTAATAGAGACAAGGTCTTGCTATATTGCCCAGGTTGGTCTCACATTCCTGGCCTTAAGCCGTCCTCCTATCTTGGCCTCCCAAAGTGCTGGGACAACAGGTGTGTGAGCCACTGTGCCTGGCCCTGGGCAAGTTTCTTTGCCTCACTGTGTCTTTGTTTCTCACCTGTTGAATGGGGATACCCTTGCCCACCTCCAAGTAATTGTATGAGGATGAAGCTCATGGCTTGGCAGTGGGAAGTGTTCAGGTAATGAGCTATACTAGTGGTGGCGATGACTGTGATGATGGTATTCATACCGTTCCTATTGGATGGTCTCTAATATCTCCTTCCTTTTCTACCAGCAACATGTCATGGTTTAGTGGCCTCCTGGTTCCTAAAGTGGATGAACGGAAAACAGCCTGGGGTGAGCGCAACGGGCAGAAGCGTTCCCGGCGCCGCGGCACTCGGGCAGGTGGCTTCTGCACGCCCCGCTATATGAGCTGCCTCCGGGATGCAGAGCCACCCAGCCCCACCCCTGCGGGCCCCTCTCGGTGCCCCTGGCAGGATGATGCCTTCATCCGGAGGGGCGGCCCAGGCAAGGGCATGGAGCTGGGGCTGCGAGCCGTGGCCCTGGGCTTTGAGGACACCGAGGTGACCCCGGCCGCGGGCGGGACGGCTGAGGTGGCGCCCGACGCTGTGCCCAGGAACCGGCGATCCTGCTGGGGGCGTCTAGTGCAGGTGTTCCAGTCGAAGCAGTTCCGTTCAGCCAAGCTGGAGCGCCTGTACCAGCGGTACTTCTTCCAGATGAACCAGAGCAGCCTGACGCTGCTGATGGCGGTGCTGGTGTTGCTCACGGCGGTGCTGCTGGCCTTCCACGCCGCGCCCGCCCGCCCTCGGCCTGCCTATGTGACCCTGCTGGCCTGCGCCGCCGCCCTATTCGTGGCGCTCATGGTGGTGTGTAACCGGCATAGCTTCCGCCAGGACTCCATGTGGGTGGTGAGCTACGTGGTGCTGGGCATCTTGGCGGCAGTGCAGGTGGGGGGCGCCCTCGCAGCCGACCCGCACAGCCCCTCTGCAGGCCTCTGGTGCCCCGTGTTCTTCGTCTACATCGCCTACACGCTCCTCCCCATCCGCATGCGGGCTGCTGTCCTCAGCGGCTTGGGCCTCTCCACTCTGCATCTGATCTTGGCCTGGCAACTCAACCGTAGTGATGCCTTCCTCTGGAAGCAGGTAGGTGGCCAGGGAGGCAGGGGTGGAGGGCAGCAGGTGGGGAATTTCTCACCTCATAAGCAGGTGGGGGCGTAGTAAGGAA
Organism: Plecturocebus donacophilus; assembly: GCA_004027715.1. Lineage (NCBI taxonomy): Eukaryota > Metazoa > Chordata > Mammalia > Primates > Pitheciidae > Plecturocebus > Plecturocebus donacophilus. The sequence continues at coordinate 29,210 of PVKP010019906.1, read as the reverse complement.
GGGTGGGAGAGCCGTGGGTGGATTCGGGGTGCAGGGATGTCTGGCTGTATCTGAGAGGAGCGGCAGGAGGTGGGAGGCCAGGGTTCAGGGGTCTGCCTCCATGTGGGCTCTGGGGTACAGGGCACTGCTGAGAGGAGGGGGGGGGCCCAGAATCCAAGCTTGAGAGCTCTGTGGCCATGGGTCTGAGTCTCCAGCTCTTTAGCCCGCTGAAATAGGGCAGTCTGTAGAGAGAATGTGGGGCTGGAAGCAGGGGTGTGATATTTAGCCCCAGGGCCGTGGTGGGGCTGAAAAGGCAGTGCAGGCTGTGTCCAGGCCTTGGTGTCTCTGTTGGCAAGTTGACACCTGAGACTCAGGTGCTGGTGCCATCCCTGGTGAGCAGCTCTAGGTCGGGAACTGGAGGTATAGAGCAGGTTTTGGATATTGTCAGTGAGGGAGGAGGAGTCACCTCTTTCCTGGACCAAGGCCACTTACTTCTGGGAGGACAGGGAAGGTGAATAGCTGGGGTCAGTTCCCACTGGGCTGGATGTGGTTCGAATGCGGTTAAAGAGAGGAACATAAGTCTGATCATATCCCACCTTCCTCCTGCTGGGCACCACGGGCCTGGCCGCCCTGCCTTGAGGTTCTCTGCCCATGCCTGCTCTGCCTCCAGGCTCCAAGTGTGTGTGAGGTGGGGCTCCACATCTCCATGTGGAGTGGCTGCAGACCAACCTGCTTATCCAATCGGCTGTATTCTTCTTTGTGGAATCTTAGACAACTAGCCTCGCCTCTCCCAGCCTTAGTTTCCCAGTCTGCAAAGCTGGGATAAAAATAGTATCTAGCTCATGTTGTTGTTGGCGCCCCACCCTTTCCTAGAGTAAGGTAGAACCCGACTGGGCAGTGTTCTCACCTGGGGGAAGGGAGGTGTGGGGAGGGCTGGAAGGCATGGTACTCAGGTAAGGGGTTTCTGGGAAGGCCCTTTCAGAAGGACGTTTGTGGATCTGCCATCTCATGTCATCCCCTTGCACAGGAAGCAGAGGCCAGGGTGTCTTTCCTGGCTGGTCCTTCAGGTGCTGCTGTAGGCACAGCCCTGCCATCAAGACACCTCCCGGGTCCTCCACTGGACCCTATCTAGAGAGTGCTGTCTGCTTTCTTCCTCAAGGTTTTGAGGGCTCATGGCCTGTTGCCCACCCTGCCCCACCCACAGAGAGGAAGCTGCCTGGGGATCCCGGGGTGAGAAACTGGGTTTTCTGGCATGATGACCTTCTCCGCCCAGCCTGCGCTACAGAACAGAACGTACTTTTTTTTTTTTTTTTTAACTTTAAGACAGGGCGGCCAGGCCCCTGGTGCCTAGCAAGAGGAAGGTGGGAGCCTCGCTCTGTAGCCAGGCTGGAGTGCAGTGGTGTGATCTCAGCTCACTGCAACCTCCGCCTCCCAGGTTCAAGCGATTCTTCTGCATCAACCTCCTGAATAGCTGGGACTACAGGTGCTCACCACCACGCCCAGCTAATTTTTCTATTTTTAGTAGAGACAGGGTTTCACCATGTTGACCAGGATGGTCTCGAGCTCCTGACTTCGTGATCCGCCCACCTCAGCCTCCAAAGTACTGGGATTATAGGCTCGAGCCACTGCCCCTGGCCAAAACATACCTTGGTTTTTTTTTTTTTTTTTTTTTTTTT
>PVKP010019906.1:0-27455 GCA_004027715.1 Plecturocebus donacophilus | reverse complement strand
TCACCTTCTTGATCAGGCTGGTTTCGAACTTCTGACCTCAGGTGATCCACCTGCCTCAGCCTCCCAAAGTGCTGAAATTACAGGCTTGAGCTACCATGCCCAGCCAAATGAACATTTTTTTTTTTATATATATATAGAATTTTGCTCTCGTTGCCCAGGCTAGAGTGCAAAGGCAAAATCTCAGCCCACCACAACCTTCATCTCCCGAGTTCAAACGATTCTCCTGCCTCAGCCTGCCAAGTTGCTGGGACTACAGGTGCCTGAACCACACCTGGCTAATTTTGTATTTTTAGTTGAGACGGCATTTCTCTGTGTTGGTCAGGCTGGTCTTGAACTCCTGACCTCAGTTGATTCATGCCTCTCGGCCTCCCAGAGTGCTAGGATTACAGGTGTGAGCCACGGCACCCAGCCAAAAGGCCAAACATACCTTTTTAAAAGTAACTTTATAGCCTGTTTGTTTGCGGAGCACGTCCCGTAGGGCACTGTCAGACATCTTAAAGGGCCAGGTCCTTCTGCCCCAAAGCTTCTCTTTCAGGCTGGCTCTCAAGCAGGGCTTTATGGCTAGACTGTCCTCCTGGGGAAGGAGCTTAATGGTAGTGCCTCCTTTCCCCCTTCCTCTCTGGCCAGGCCTGGGCTGGGTGGCCATGGCTTCCCTTCTCTCAACTGGCATGGTGCCCAGAGCCAGGCTTGGTGTCTGACTGGGGAGGTGCAGCCCCAGGAGGCCAGGACTGCACTCGCCTCCCACCTCCCAGGAGTGCCTGGCTACAGCCTCACCCAGTGGATCTCGGCAGGCACATTCTCGGAGCAGTGGCGAGTGACTGCTGCCCCATGCCAGTCCTTAGGACCAGGACTGCCCAACCTCCTCTTGGCTGAGAAACAGTCCCTGTGCCCATTGGGTCTGTGGGTTTCTAGATGAGTGGGGTTTGTGGCCTCCTTCATCTACTCAGGCAGCCCCTTCCCAGATCCAGCCCCGCTCACACTCAGGAAGGAGCCTTTTTCTCCTACCGACCCACTCATGTAGATAAACACTGTACAGTGTCACCCAGTGGCCCAGGCACAGCTTGGAGTCCCCTCCGGTCCCCTGGCATCCATTTTTTCTCACAGTCAGATAGGGATATGTGTGTACAGAGTTATTTCAGTCTCGTCTCCCTTCCCTTTCCCTCTACCATGACTCACATTTTCCTCTTGGGCTCCTGGGGCCAGGAAGGGAAGTTGCCTGGTTTGCCCCCCTTCCCTTTTCCCCTACTGGGGGCTATTCTTAGAAACCCCCAAGGGAGATATTGTGCCCCACTCTTCACCCCTGCTGCTGGGTGGGGATCTCAGCCTAGTTGATCCTGGGCCTGCAAGCTGGACTGGGAAGGGAAGCTGGGAGGCCAGACCAGAGGACTAGAGCTGGAAATGGCTAGGGGTTAGCCATTTTACTCAATTTTACCCAAGAGGAAACTGAGGTCCCAAAGAATAAGTGACCTGCTCAATTTGCAGGACTAGTTCTAGTTCAAGGCAGAGCCCAGAACCTCTGGCTTCCAGGAAGTGCTATTGCTGTTTCCCTCCCTTCTCCTCAAACCAGAGCCTTGCCCCATCCAACTCTGGGGCGGGGCCGCGAGCGCCAGGTTAATTCCTGAGTTTCCAGAAACACTGAGGCCAGCTTCCCTAAGACTTGCTCTCTAGCCAGTGCCACTGATGATGATTGGGGTCTGAACATTCTGGGGGTGGGGGCCCTAGGTGTAGGGCCTGGCAGGGCCCAGTGACTGGCAGGGCCGAGTGTCGGGAGGGAGTTATACCTTGAGGAGTGGCCAGGCATGGTGGACCCCATCCCCAGTTAGGGGATGTCCTTTGTATCAGTAGAATTGATGACTCTCAAGCCTGGGCTCTGAGGTTAAGCTTGAGAGCTTAGTCAGTAGAGTGTGTAGAAATCTTGGAAACCTGGAATGCACTACACAGTATGGAATGCACTAGATAGTAGGATTAGGACACAGGATATGGAGTCTGATTGTCCTGGGTTCAAGTCTCACATCAGCCACTACCAGCTGTGTGATCTTGGGCAAGTTACTTAGCTTCTCCATGCCTCAGTTCCTTACCTTTAAAATGGGATATTGTTATCTATTTCATAGCGTTTTAAGAAATGTGTTAGGGGCTGGGTATGGTGGCTCATGCCTGTAATAATAGCACTTTGGTAGGCCCAGGCAGGAGGATCACTTGAGGTCAGGAGTTTGAGACCAGCCTGGCCAACATAGTGAAACCTCATGTCTACTAAAAAAATATACAAAAATTAGCCAAGCATGGTGGCGGCTGGCTGTAATCCCAGCTACTCGGGAGGCTGAGGCAGCGAATCGGTTTAATTGGGAGGCAGAGGTTGCCGTGAGCCAAGATTGGGCTGCTGCACTCCAGTCTGGGTGACAGAGCGAAGCACTGTCAAAAAAAAAAAGAAAACAGAAATGAGTTAGTCAGTGTATAGAAGGCACCTACAGAATCCTGCTCATGGTAGGCAGACAACAAACTAGCTACGATAATAATAATGACGATGGTGATTGTTGTTACTAAGTTATGTCAAGGCAGGGAGGGGCGTTAGAGATCTTCTCATTATTCCTCTTTGGGTTATAGATGAGCAAACCCAAGAGAGAGGATGTGACTTGTCCTGGGTCACTCACAGGAGGATGTAGAGCTCAGGTCTCCTGGGTGCTGTCCTTAGGACGAGCAGCTGCAAAAGGAGCAGTGTTTGTCTTTTGTGGGGGATGTTTGTGGAGCAGGAGATACAGGGTGCTGGGACTGGGCCCCATGACTTACCTGGCCGTAGTTGGTGCTTCTGCTCCCAGAAGCTGTGAAAAGATCTCATTTCTAGTCATGGAGGATTCAGGCAGACAGCTAGGATCTGGGGTCCTGTGGGTAATGGGAGAGCTATATCGCAGGGGTGGCAATAGCTTGGTAACAGACAGGGTGCAGGACCCTGGCTTTGTTCCTCAGAGAGCCTAGCAAGTTGCGCGAATGTGTGTGTGTGTTTGGGGGACGGGCGGGGAGATGGTCACTTCTGCCTCTGCCATCTCCTTCAGCTCGGTGCCAATGTGCTGCTGTTCCTCTGCACCAATGTCATTGGCATCTGCACACACTACCCAGCAGAGGTGTCTCAGCGCCAGGCCTTTCAGGAGACCCGCGGTTATATCCAGGCCCGACTCCACTTACAGCATGAGAATCGGCAGCAGGTGGGGCTGCTCTCCGTGACCAGGGCCTGCTTCCACCTCACCCCCAAATAACTTGCAGATTGGATCTGCTGCCTTGTGCAGCTCTGTGGAGCAGTGTGATGGTTCCCCTGGGTTGTGGGTCACAGAGGCCCTGTGATACTGGGCTTCTGTCCTGTCAAAGGGGAGGAGGGTATAGACAGGAGCACATCTGGGGTCTCAGTGGAGGGTGGTCAGAGGGGCTCTGATGGGGCAATGTCAAGCCATACTCCAGAAGGGAAGCTCAGGTCTTCAGAGAAGTCTGGGAGGGCTCTGGCAATGTGGAGAGACCAGGAGGGATTGAAATGTGAGGCCAAGACGATAGTGATGCCCTGTTGGAACCACTGGGCTAGGAGCGGCTGCTGCTGTCGGTATTGCCCCAGCACGTTGCCATGGAGATGAAAGAAGACATCAACACAAAAAAAGAAGACATGATGTTCCACAAGATCTACATACAGAAGCATGACAACGTCAGGTAGGGTGAGGGTAGGAGGATGCCGGGTGGGCGGGGGTCTGGACGTCTTTGAGGGCTCCATGGTCTTTCATCCTCTGCTGTCATCTCCAGCATCCTGTTTGCAGACATCGAGGGCTTCACCAGCCTGGCATCCCAGTGCACTGCGCAGGAGCTGGTCATGACCCTGAATGAGCTCTTTGCCCGGTTTGACAAGCTGGCCGCCGTAAGGGTGCTGCGCCTTGGGGTTGGGCCTGGGTGTTGACCGTGGTGAGAGCATAGCTTTGCTGGCAGAAGCTGGGTATTTGGGGGCAGATAGAGGGTGATGGGCCATGCAGGCTGGGTGGGCAAGAGAGTAAAGGTTACCGTTCCTTCCAACTCTTTCCCATTCAGGAAAATCACTGCCTGAGGATCAAGATCTTGGGGGACTGTTACTACTGTGTGTCGGGGCTGCCAGAGGCCCGGGCAGACCATGCCCACTGCTGTGTGGAGATGGGGGTAGACATGATTGAGGCCATCTCGTAAGCGGTGCCCCATTCCCAGGCTTCCTGGAACTGTGCATGCCCCGGACTGCTCCTACTTTTGAATGAGACCCCAGGACATTTCCTCAGTTGTGGCTGTTTCTCTGCCTTTGAGATCTGTCTGTCACTGGGGAAGGGAATGAATCTTTCTCCAACCTGTGCAAAGACCCACGTGCACCCTTAGGCTCTAGCCAGCCGAGATGGGGTGGAGAGAGCCCGGGCGGTAGGAGAGTTGGGCTAGAAGGAATGCCATCTGTGCAGGCCAGAGGGAATAACAGTGATTCCTCTTCTCCTAGCTCAGTTCCACAAGATGCTGCTGGGCCCCTGCTGGTGAACACAGTCCTAACATTTGTCCTTGAGCCCCACGCAGCCTTCTACTCATGTCCAACCAAGGCTGTGCTCCCGTCCCCTGCATCTGGGTCTGTCCTTGCCCGCTGGGCCATGAGGGGAGCGAAGGGCCTGGGCTATGCGCTGGGGGAGGGGGAGACTGCCAGGAGCTGACCTGGGGCTGCCCCCTTCCAGGCTGGTACGTGAGGTGACAGGTGTGAATGTGAACATGCGCGTGGGCATCCACAGCGGACGCGTGCACTGTGGCGTCCTTGGCTTGCGGAAATGGCAGTTCGATGTGTGGTCCAATGACGTGACCCTGGCCAACCACATGGAGGCAGGAGGCCGCGCCGGGTGAGTGGGGGTGGGTCCAGGTGGTGGGGGTGGGAGCACGGTGGGAGAGCTGGGGTCTTACCCTCTTGGCCGCATACAGCCGCATCCACATCACTCGGGCAACGCTGCAGTACCTGAACGGGGACTACGAGGTGGAGCCAGGCCGTGGTGGCGAGCGCAACGCATACCTCAAGGAGCAGCACATTGAGACTTTCCTCATCCTGGGCGCCAGCCAGAAACGGGTCAGGGCCAGGGCAGGGCTGGGAGCAGGGGAGCAGGAAGAGGGACAAATGGGGAGAACAGGCCAAGGCCTCCTCTGGGCCCCTCTTCTGAGCCTATACCCATGCCGCCTGCACAGAAAGAGGAGAAGGCCATGCTGGCCAAGCTGCAGCGGACCCGGGCCAACTCCATGGAAGGGCTGATGCCACGCTGGGTTCCTGATCGCGCCTTCTCCAGGACCAAGGACTCCAAGGCCTTCCGCCAGATGGTGAGGGACCCTCAGCGTCAGTCGTATGGCCTCATTTTCTTGGCTCCTTCAACACCCCATCCCTGTCCTTTCTTCTTGTGGCTGCCACCTCCATGTATGCTTTCTGGTATTGGGGCTGTGGGAGGATTTCATCTCAGGTGTCCCGGTGCTCCCAGAGGATATGGTGGGGACACCCTCAGCACAGTGTTGGGGTGAGGGAAGGAGCTGCAGAGGTGAAGGTTGTTGGCCCTTCACCTCACTCCACACTCTGTCCCTTTCTCCAGGGCATTGATGATTCCAGTAAAGACAAGTAAGTCAGGTTACTGAGGATGGAGAAGGCACTTGTACCCTGGGATGGGGCTGGGGGGAGCTGAGATCCTCCTTTCCCCTGACCTTAGGTGTGTTGTATAGGAGCAGGGGCCACACCCCTGGCTCTCCCTCCCTCCCCCGGGTGCTGCCCATACCTTCCCTTTCATTGTTTCTCACGTGGCCATCCCATGCACCTGGTGAAGCCATGTCCCCTGCCCTCAGCCGGGGTGCCCAAGATGCCCTGAACCCTGAGGATGAGGTGGATGAGTTCCTGAGCCGTGCCATCGATGCCCGCAGCATTGATCAGCTGCGGAAGGACCACGTGCGCCGGTTTCTGCTCACCTTCCAGAGAGAGGATCTTGAGAAGAAGGTTTGGGGGATACAGGGCAGAAGGACAAGGGCTGTGGGAGGGGCAGATCGCGGCAGGGATGGCTGACCACAGGTGAGGGCACAGCTGTTTCTGGGGGATGGAGAAGGGACCACCACAGAACAGGGTGGGGATTTTGTCAATTGAGTGAACTGTATCTTCTCCCTGTTGAGGCCCCTGGTAGTGCCCTGTCCTTGCTGTCCCTGCCTTCCTTAGGGAGGGCCCAGCACCCAGTTCAGCCTCCTCTCCCTCAGTACTCCCGGAAGGTGGATCCCCGCTTCGGAGCCTACGTTGCCTGTGCCCTGTTGGTCTTCTGCTTCATCTGCTTCATCCAGCTTCTCGTCTTCCCACAGTGAGAGCCCCGCTTCCTCTCTTAGCTTCTCTCTTCTCCGCTACTTTCCAGAAGCTTCCTAAATACCCACACGAGCCCCCAGTCCCTGGAGCCTGCATCCCTGCTTGTTCCGGCGGGTGGGACAAGAATGCCCAGATCTTCCAAAATTAAATGATTTTCCTGGCCCTGTTCTACCGCAGCTCCACCCTGATGCTTGGGCTCTATGCCAGCATCTTCCTGCTACTGCTGATCACTGTGCTGATCTGTGCCGTGTACTCCTGTGGTTCTGTACGTAGGGGGACTTCTGAGGCTGTTGGGAATGGCAGGCTAGACTCCAGACAGGGAGGAGGTCTGGGGAGAGGGAGGAGAAGGCCATGCCCCTTCCACTGGGCCCCATCCCTGGTTGGCCTTCCTCCTCGGCTGAAACAGTCTTCAACTCTTGGTCTCTTGATGTCTCCAGCTGTTCCCTAAGGCCCTGCAACGCCTGTCCCGCAGTATCGTCCGCTCGCGGGCGCACAGCACTGTAGTTGGCATCTTTTCCGTCCTGCTTGTGTTTACCTCTGCCATTGCCAACATGGTAAGGGTCCAGTGGGAATTCTCCCACCTCTGCTCTGTGTCAAGCACTGCCTTGGACACTGGGGGTGCAGAGGGGAATAGGACATATTTTCTGCTCTCAGGGACCCCCTCCCAGAATAGGGGAAGGTGAACTCCAGTTCTTCCTCCTTGTTCTCCCAACGTCTTGTCATCCCTGAGTGAGAATGAACGCCCATGGGTATAAGGTACCTGGGCATAGCCCTAGCAACCCTTCACCTCCTTGGCTACCCTGATATACCCTTCCACTTTTGCAGTTCACCTGTAACCACACCCCCATACGGACCTGTGCAGCCCAGATGCTGAATTTAACACCTGCTGACATCACTGCCTGCCACCTGCAGCAGCTCAATTACTCTCTGGGCCTGGATGCGCCCCTGTGTGAGGACACCGTGCCCACCTGCAGCTTCCCTGAGGTGTTCGAGCAGTGCTCAGGCAGTGGGGAGGGGCTGTTCTGGCACAGACATTGGCCCCTCTGTGCCAGGCCTGGTGATGGGCATGGGGGACCCAGGAACTCACCAGAGTCTCCCACACTAGGAGCAACCAGGGGCTCTGGTGTGGTGCAGGAGCTGGACATGGAGGGTGGAGGATATCGGGGTTTGAGGGGTGTGGAGGGAAGGTTAGGTCAGGCAGGAGAGTGCAGGGCTCTCCCTGCCCAGGGGTGCCATGGCCTCTGCCTTCACCCACCGCTGCCCCTGCCATCCCCCAGTACTTCATCGGGAACATGCTGCTGAGTCTCTTGGCCAGCTCTGTCTTCCTGCACATCAGCAGCATCGGGAAGCTGGCCATGATCTTTGTCTTGGGGCTCATCTATTTGGTGCTGCTTCTGCTGGGTCCCCCAGCCACCATCTTTGACAACTATGACCTACTGCTTGGCGTCCATGGCTTGTGAGTTTATTCTCAGGTCCTTTAATACCCCAGGAACTTCCCTGACCTTGCTGGGTCACTGTGAGCCTCTCTGGTACCCAGGCCCTTGTGCCCTTGTAATGCCTCAACTCCCCTGTGGAGAAAAGGGAGGAGATAGAGGAGCTCCCAGCATGTGACCCCAAATAGTTACCCCAAGGAAACCCCAGTCTTGGGAAATCCTTGTGTCTTTAGGCTAGACATTAAAAATATTCTCTCTTATATTTGCATGGTGCTTTCACATCCACTGTCTTAACCACCGATAGGTCATACAGCTGCTTGGTGGCAGGGCTCTGGCTAGGAACCACAGCTTCTGATCCTGCTTAGGGCTTTGCCTGGGATACCACACTGGCTTTTCTTCTGCAAAACCCCATTTCTTTGATATGCCACTGCAGCCTGTTGTAGTAGAAAATGCCTCTGGCATCTGCTGGGTTTGAATTCCTGCTCTGCTGCTCATTAGCTATGTGAGCTTAGACAGGTGAGTTAGCTTCTCTGAGCCTCAATTTCCTCATCTGTAAAATGGCAGTGTCACCTAAATCACAGGGTAGTTGTAAAGATTATACTAACATTTATAGAAGGCTCACTATATGGCAGGCACTGTGCCAAGCCTTTTACATACATTATTTAGATCGGATGCCTGTTGTACTGATGAGGAAGGAGGCTTAGAGAGCTAAGCAACTTGTCTCAGGTCACGTAGCTGGTAAGTAGAAGAGTCTCTAAGAGCAGAGGTTTTTTTTTTTTTGAGATGGAGTCTTGCTCTGTTGCCCAGGCTGGAGTGCAGTGGCGCGATCTCAACTCACTGCAGTGGCGCAAACCCGCATCCTGGTTTCAAGCAATTCTCTTGCCTCAGCCTCCCAAGTAGCTGGGATTACAGGCACCCACCGCCACACCCAGCTAATTTTTGTAGTTTTAGTAGAGACGGGGTTTCACCATGTTGGCTAGGCTGGTCTTGAACTCCTAACCTCAGGTGATCCACCTGCCTCGGCCTCCCAAATTGCTGGGATTAAAGGTGTGAGTCACTGTACCTGGCCAAGAGCAGAGGTTTTCTTAACCTCTACTCTTGATGAGTTAATTAATGTAAGTAAAAGCCCTGGCCCATTGCCTGATGTACAGTATGTGCTCAGTAAATGCAGTCTCTGTCTCCCCTTCCATGTGCCCACCTAGCAACCCAGGAAGCACTAATGACTTTGTCTCTTCTATCTTCTTGCCAGGGCTTCTTCCAATGAGACCTTTGATGGGCTGGACTGGTAAGTGAGGGCTCTGAGGCAGCAAAGGGTAGGGCCCAAGATGCCTCCCTCAGACACCAAGCATGTCTCTGCTTACCCTTAGTCCAGCTGCAGGGAGGGTGGCCCTCAAATATATGACCCCTGTGATTCTGCTGGTGTTTGCGCTGGCGCTGTATCTGCATGCTCAGCAGGTGGAGTCAACTGCCCGCCTGGACTTCCTCTGGAAACTGCAGGTGACCGAGTGGGCCTTTGGGGGAAGGGGAGGAACCTAGGGGCAGAGCCTGAGCCAGGCCAAAAATGCATCTCCCGCTAGCTGGCTAAGGTCCATGGCGCCCCTAGGCCCCCCTGGTTCCATGCCTTCTCTGTGCCCATCCCTTACTCCTCACCCCATCCTGTACCTGCCCCCTTCATCCCTTTGCCTGTTCTTTAGGCCTCATCTGTTGTGCCTTTCTTCCTCTGCGTGATTCCCTCTGATGCCCACTTCCAAGCCTTGGCCACCACACCCACCCCTTGTGAATGTTGGGCAAAGGGTGATGGGTGTGGTGTCCGTAGGCAACAGGAGAGAAGGAGGAGATGGAGGAGCTCCAGGCATACAACCGGAGGCTGCTGCATAACATTCTGCCCAAGGACGTGGCCGCCCACTTCCTGGCCCGGGAGCGTCGCAATGATGAACTCTACTATCAGTCGTGTGAGTGTGTGGCTGTTATGTTTGCCTCCATTGCTAACTTCTCTGAGTTCTATGTGGAGCTGGAGGCAAACAATGAGGGTGTCGAGTGCCTGCGGCTGCTCAACGAGATCATCGCTGACTTTGATGAGGTACTTGTCCAGTTGGCTGGTGCTGGCAGAGAATTGGGGGACTTGGAGACCAGGGTTGTAGAGAGAACTTTGGATGAAAAGGCCAGGATTGGAAGGGCTGAGTGGCACTCAGAAGAGAGATTTGATGGGATTCAGAGGCATCAGGGCTAGGGGTAAGGGTAGGCACAGTGGAGGCAGAGGCAAGAACCCATGAAGGTGTCAGAGGCAGCAAGGGGATCAGCCCTAGTGGGACAGTGTCATCCTTGTTGGGGAGCGGGGGGAGGACTTGATCTGTAGAGGGATAGGATAGGTACCAGGTGGATGTCATTGAAGAAGGCAATAGTCTGTGGACAGAACTTCATGTGACCAACCAAGCAAGATGGTCCTCTGAAAACAGAAAATGGAAGCAAAATGTGAGGCAGTGTCCTGAACATCCAGATCAGGAAATGGCTATTCCACCATTCTGGAGGGAAGTCACTTGCTCACCTTGGGACTCAGCATCCCAAAAGGACTGGAGAAATTGCTTAATATCCCACCTGTGGGTCGGTGTTCTGTGAGTGAGCTACTGGAGTGACCTTCTGAAGCTGTATGCCCAAGTCCTGCCTGGACTCCTAGGCTGCCTGTTTTCCCAGCTCCTCAGTCCTACACTGATAGCAGTAGTTGGAAGGGGGCTCTTGAGACAGGGAAGTGGGGAAAGGAGCCAAGGCGGGGCAAGAAATGAGTGTTAGGGCAGGGCTGGGTTTGGGGTCTTTGCCTTGACAGCCAGGTCCCCTTGTGTTGTTCAGATCATCAGCGAGGAGCGGTTCCGGCAGCTGGAAAAGATCAAGACAATTGGTAGCACCTACATGGCTGCCTCAGGGCTGAACGCCAGCACCTACGATCAGGTGGGCCGCTCCCACATCACTGCCCTGGCTGACTATGCCATGCGGCTCATGGAGCAGATGAAGCACATCAATGAGCACTCCTTCAACAATTTCCAGATGAAGATTGGTGAGAGGGCCTGGTTGCTTGGCAGAGTTTCCCAGGACTATTTCTGGGTAAAGCTGGGATTATAGGCTGGGGATGGGATCACAGGTTCCCCATCAGGGTTCCTGTGGGGTTTTCTTCCCTCTGACCTTCTATATTAAGTCTGATATTAAGAACAGAGATCATGCTGGGTGCGGTGGCTCCCGCCTGTAATCCCAGCACTTTGGGAGGCCGAGGTGGGCAGATCACGAGGTCGAGATAGAGACCATCCTGGCCAACATGGTGAAACCCTGTCTCTACTAAAAATACAAAAATGACTGGGTGTGGTGGCACACACCTGTAGTCCCAGCTACTGGGGAGGCTGAGGCAGGAGAATTGCTTGAACCCAGGAGGCAGAGGTTGCAGTGAGCCGAGATTGTGCCACTGCACTCCAGCCTGGTGACGGAATGAAACGGTCTCAAAAAAAAAAAAAAAAAAAAAAAAGAGAACAGAGATCATTTGGCACTATCCTAGAAATTTTTGAGCATATTTTCATCCTGATATTATTATCTGCTTTCACTGGATAGAAACTGACTCTCAGAGAGATTAAATAACTTGCCCAAGGTCAAACAACTAGTAAGTGGCAGAGCTGGGATTCAAAATCAGAATTATCTAAACTTGAATACTTTTGTCCTTATATGTGGCCAGTTAGATAAGAAGTACTTCCTGTCAAATGAACTGGTGGATGGGAATGGTTAATAGCATGAGTTCTAGAGTCAGACTATCTGGTTTGAATTCTGGCTGTTTCATTTACTGGCTTATTTGGGAAGTCATCTAACTTCTCTAAGCTTCAGTTACCTTATCTATAAAATGGGGCTAGTAATACTTACCTTTTAGAGGTGTTAAAAGGATGAAGCTATGTAAAATGCTTACTAGAGTGGCTGACGTGGAACAAGCATTCAGGAGATTATTGTTATAGATGACTGTCTCAACTCAGGGAGCTCCTAAGCTCAGGTGTTCAGGTCCTTTGAGTGTTTTTGTTTTTTGGGTTTTTTTTTTTTTTTTGAGGCAGGGATTTGCTCCGTCACCCAGGCTAGAGTGCTGTGGTACAATCACGGCTCACTGCAGCCTCAACGCCCAGGCTCAATCAATCTATTCTCCCACCTCAGCCTCCCAAGTAGCTGAGACTACAGGTGTGCACCACCATGCCTGGCTAATTTTTGTATTTTTTTGTAGAGACGGAGTTTCACTACTTTGGCCAGGCTGGTCTTGAACTAGATCGTTCTTTACAACCAGGAGACTTGTCCTTTTTCCATTTTTTTCTCTGGGTCTTTCTACCAGTGCCAGGAGGTGGGAGGACTCCCTGGGTTGACCCTGGAGCATCCACTAGCCTCTTACTGTTCTTCCCACCTCAGGGCTGAACATGGGCCCAGTTGTGGCAGGTGTCATCGGGGCCCGGAAGCCACAGTATGACATCTGGGGGAACACAGTGAATGTCTCTAGCCGTATGGACAGCACGGGGGTCCCTGACCGAATCCAGGTGAGGGGAATATGAGCAGGGGCTGGGAGGAGCATGGGCCCGGAGGGCTTCCATAGGTGTCTCTGCAGTCTGCTAGGACAGGGGTAGGGTGGCTAGTCTTCTGTGTTTGGTGGGGCAGGGGTTGGGGGAAGGGAGCTAGCCTGACTAGAGAACCCCTGGGCCCCTGCAAATGCAGCAGGAAGGATTCCAGGCTAAGCAGGCTCCCCTCCCACTCCCCCAGGTGACCACGGACCTGTACCAGGTTCTAGCTGCCAAGGGCTACCAGCTGGAGTGTCGAGGGGTGGTCAAGGTGAAGGGCAAGGGGGAGATGACCACCTACTTCCTCAATGGGGGCCCTAGCAGTTAGCAGGGCCCAGCCACAAATTCAGCTGAAGGGACCAAGGTGGGCATTCAGAGGACTCTGTGCTCGCTGGGTGGAGCTGTGGCAGGGGGCACTGGGCCTCTAGACCCTGCTAACCACAAAAGGGAACACCACAGCTGGCTGTGCTTGGATTATGCTCTTCTGCCCTCAAGCTGGTGAATAAGGGGCTACCTACCAAGAGGATTATTGCAAGTGACTTTCTTTCTTAATTGGGGTAGGACTGTTCCCTCTCCAATCTTCCAGCTTTTGGGAGCAGGGGAGGGGTCAGTAGCAGAAGCAGAGGGAGCTCTCTTGCCTGAGGGATTAAAATGGCAGCTTGCCATGCCTACCCCTTCCCTGTCTGTCTGGGCAGCAGGTTCAGGGTTGGGCCCTTCTTTTCCCTCTTTTTTCCTGGGAATATTTTGTACAATATTTTGTACAAAGATAGGCATGAGGAGTGCCTATTCCATGCTTGCCTTTGCAATACCTGCATCCCCAGCACTGGTCTTGGGCGCTTCCCCATCCCAGCCAGGTGTCCCTCCTAAGCACAGGGCAAAGGAGGGAGATGCTCTGGGGAGCCAGCTCTGGCCATATTTCAGGAGAATGTTTCCATGTGCCAAATCGTAGTCCCATGATCTGTCCCCAAAGGGGAACAAAGGGACCTCTGACAGCTTAGATTTAGCCCCAGTTCCTGCACGCTCCAGGGAATGGGGTGTCTGGCCTCACTGGTACTGTGAAAATGCTCGGAGAGCAATCCTGTGTGTGGGGATGTCAGGTCAGGAGCTGGAAGTTCACCTGCAGGTGCCAAAGAGCAGGCCGGCCAGGGCTAGGGCAGTGCCAGACTCTGATCTAAGGACCCCAGCGGGGTCCAGATCAGGTCACTCTGCCCCAGTGCTCTCTTGCTGTCTGCTGGCAAGGGGGCATGGAGCATCTCTCCCTCTTCCGTTGCCAAATAGAAAAGGGTCAGGGCATGGAGAAGGATGACCCTGAGCCCAGACCTGTCCTCCCAGGTCTCGCGTTGGGGAGGGCCTGTGTGTTTGTGTAACTGTGTGTGCATGTTGGTCTTTGTGTGCATATCTGTTTTCCAGGTCTGTGTGAGTCCTTGTGCTCCTGCTCCTCAGCTCTCCACCCCAGGTCGCCTCTCTCCTGTGGGCCTCTGTCTTCTGGGAATAAAGCAGGGTTTCCTATTTCAGGGGCTGTAGAGAGATGCCCAGGTTGCACAGGAGTGGGATGGGGTGTGGTAGCAAAAGGAGGGAGAGGAGTCCTTTTTGTGCCAAATCCCTAAGTGCCGTTTGGGGGCCATGTGTGCAGCATGACTCTCCCTGCCTGGGGCAGGGACCCAAGCACTTGCTCGAGCCCCAGTGCTCCATGCAGCACTTGAACTGTCTGGGGTTTGTTGGACAGAGGCTCAGGAATTTCCTGAGTTCCCCAGACAGTGTCCTGGGACATGGTTTGCTTTGGGGCTGGGGTAGCATGGGATCCCTCTGAGGACCCAGATACTGGTACTAGGGGCTGGGGAAGGGGAACCTTAAACTTGGCTTTTCCCAGCCTTCATCCTGAGTCTAGCATGTTTCTGGCTCCCCAGGCCCTTGTGAAGCCTTGAGGGCTGGCAGAAGGGTTAGGAGGTTGAACTCTAGATTCCCTTCCTATCTTTGCCTTCCTTTTCCCCCTTTCCCTGCAGCCTCCTTGATTCTGGCCTGAATTTGGTTGTGCCTCAGTTTCTCTGTCTGTACCTATTTAAGCCAAAGGCACTACCTGAATTTTGCTTGAAGATCACTTTGTCTTGGAAATGACTAGAGAGGCAGAGGAGAAGGGTTTCCCGAGTTGCTGGGTTTGGGAGTGGAAGGGGCAGGCAGTGCACTTGCCCTTCCTCATGCGCCTTCTGACACCAGCTCCCTGTGGAGGCCTAGTTTCTGGGTACTGCCTCCCTTGGGCATCTTCATGCACCAACCAAATAGGCCATCAGGTACTTCATTAGTCGTGGCAGAAGAGGGGAAAAGACTTGTTACAGACAGAAAATCTGCTCCCCTGCCCCCAGCCATACCCCTGGATAGGAAGGGATAGGAAGAGACTACTTGGTGCCATGAGGTAGGGGTGAGGGTGTAAGTAAATCAGAGTGGGAAGACCTCAGCCTTGGGTGGCTCATCTCTGCTTCTTGCCAGGTGGGAGGGCCTGTCCACATCCTGGCTCCCTGTACCACAGTGCCAGCCATGCCCTTCCCCTGGGCTACCATTGCCCCTTTCCTCACCAGTTGGTGGAGGAGTCAGGAGATGGGAGGCCATGGGCTTTGGTTTTATAATGTAACCACTGTGGGAGGGGGGAGGATGGTGTACCATGTATTTCAGTGAAATATTTAATATATTTAAATATCAATAAAATCAAACTCTTTGTAAAATTCCCTGTTCTGTGTAGCTGTTCTGGGCCCTGGGTGGGTCAGAAGCGACAGAGCCTGATGTAGAAGGCAACCTCCTGCCCCGGGGCTCTGTGGGCCTCTCATCTGTGGTCAGAGGACTTCCTGTGGCTTTCTCCTTGCTAAGGAGAAGCTGCAGTATCTTCAGAGTGTGACTACTCAAGGCCTTTCAGCATCATGAGCTCCAGTGTGTGCCTTCCCAGATTTATTACGCTGACCCCTGCCATGCATGAGGCCCGAGGTTCTTTCCAGTGCCTTGGCCCCTTGCAGACCACTCCAAGGTCTGGTTCATTCAGGAATCCCTCCCAAACCACCTCTCACAACAACCTGGGCACTGGAATCACCCCACCCTCACCCCACAACTCCCCCAGTGCACACAAGCAACTTTTAGTTCTATCTGTTTACTCTGCTTTCTCCACGACCTCCTCCCATTAGTCAGCCATCAGAATTGGGAAACCTCCTTCTTTCCTTCTCTTTGCACTCTTTCCACAATTCATCTTGTCTTTCTGCAGCCGTATCTTCTTAATACAGACTGAAGGTTCTGTCATTGAGAATAGAGTGATCCATAAACCTAGAAAGAAGAGATTCAGAGAGAGATTCAGCCAGGCCAGACTGGAGGGCAGGAGATCCTTAAAAATAGCTCCCAAGAGGCCAGGTGCAGTGGCTCACGCCTGTAATCCCAGCACTTCGGGAGGCCAAGGCAGGCGGATCACCTGAGGTCAGGAGTTCAAGACCAGCCTGGCCAACATGGTGAAACCCTGTTTCTACTAAAAATACAAAAATTAGCCAGGCGTGGTGGTGGGCACTTGTAATCCCAGCTACTCAGGAGGCTGAGGTGGGAGAATCACTTGAACACCCAGGCGGCAGAGGTTGCAGTGAGTCAAGATTGTGCCATTGCACTCCAGCCTGGGTGACAGAGCGAGACTCCATCTCAAAAAAAAAAAAAAAAAGCTCCCAAGACTGCCTCAGGGCAGAATGATTAGGGGTAGTGATGAAAAAGTAGGGCTGCTGCCAATGGGTGGTAGTTTGAGGGGTGGAGAGGTAGTGAGGAAGGCAGCATTGGGCTGCCACAGGAATACCATGGACACTTGTTTTGCACCAGCTCAGAAGTCACACCCACAAAGAGAAACACAAAGACAGACAAATTTGTAACTCCTTTGAATGCATCACGGCCCAAATTCTGGGGCCAGTTTTCTCTGGTAAGACTCAAATCTCTCCTAATCCCCTAACCTGACCAGAGATGAAATAGTCTCTATTTAAGTGAAGGAAAGGAGTACTTCCCTTCAACTCCCCACCTTTTCCCCTCCCAGCCTAACCTGGTCATCGCGCTTTTTATGAGACAGTGGCGTGGGCTCCGGATCCATGGCATGGTCTCCTCTGGAGGCACTCCTGGATCATGGGACCGCCAGAAGCTGAAGTTCTGAGCATCAGTCAAGGGGACTCTGAAGACCTGATTGGGAACTGAACGGGTTGGGGGAAAGGCACATTATCTAATTCCTTCAAGTTCTCTGCTCACTTTTCTGCCTCAAGGCAGCAATAGCTCGGGCCAGCCCAGCAATTGCTGGGCCTGACCAGGTGCTGAGAGGTCCTGGGAGTGTGGTCACCACACCCTGCTTCACTTCCGGATTCCAGCATCTCACACCCTTCATGGTCAAATGAATGTCTTGGTTCTTCCTGCTGCTAGTAAGCCCATCTCCAAGAGAGCTTTCCCAAGTGCTAAGATGGTAGAAAAACAAGCGGCCCACCCACTTGGGAAATGTGTAAAAATAATAGGTCCACCGATCTATTATTTTTCTTTTTTCTTGGCTTAATTGTCATCTTTCTCTTCCCTCCTCTTGGAAAAAAATGCCTTCCTTTGCTCACTCCAGGTAATTCTCTGAAACCTAACTGATACTACCTCACATTTAGATGTTGTTAATAGATGTCATTTATCTAGTGCCTATCATGTTCTAGATGTGGTATTAAATATTTTTAAAAATTTTTGAAATAATATCAGATTCAGATGCTGTTTGAAAAAGTACTTTTGGCCAGGTGTGGTAATCCCAACACTTTGGGAGGCCGAGGCAGGCGGATTACTTGAGATCAGGAGTTTGAGACCAGCCTGGCCAACATGGTGAAACCCCATCTCTACTAAAAATACAAAAATTAGCTGGGCATGGTGGCGGACACTTGTAATCCCAGCTACTCGGGAGATTGAGGCAGGAGAATTGCTTGAACCTGAGAAGCAGAGGTTGCAGTGAGCTGAGATTGTTCCACTGTACTCCAGCCAGGGCAGCAAGACTGTATCTCAAAAAAAAAAAAAAGAAAGAAAAAAGAAAAAAGTATTTTTACTATTTATTTAGATATGTCTAATTCTACCAGTATAAAATTTGTATATTTTTAAAACTTAGAATTATAGCCTAATATTCTGGATTGCTATATAGTGTTTATAATCATTTTTTTTTTCTTTTTTTGAGACGGAGTCTTGCCCAGGCTGGAGTGCAGTGGCATGATCTTGGCTCCCTGCAACCTCCGCCTCCCAGGTTCAAGCGATTCTCCTGCCTTAGCCTCCCCAGTAGCTGGGACTACAGGTGCGTGCCACCACGCCTGGCTAATCTTCTGTCCTTTTAGTAGAGATGGGGTTTCACTATGTTAGCCAGGATGGTCTTGAATCTCCTGACCTTGTGATCAGCCTGCCTTGGCCTCCCAAAGTGCTGGAATTACAGGCATGAGCCATTGTGCCTGGCCTATACTAATTTTTTAAAAATCCCTAATAATTCATTGAGTAGGTGTTATATTTTTGGCTTATTTTCCTACAAATTAATAATAAGCTAGTGAAAAGTTTTGCTATTAGAGGCTGGATGTAGTGGCTTACACCTGTAATCCCAGCACTTAAAGAGGCAGGTGTATTGCTTGAGCCCAGGAGTTCCAGACCAGCCCAGGCAACATGTTGAAACCCCATTTTTAAAAAGTACAAAAATTAACCCAGCATGGTGGCACACACCTATAGTACCAGGAGGCTGAGATGAGAAGGGTCATTTGAGCCTGGGAGGTTGTTGAGGCTGCAGTGAGCAGTGATTGTGCAGCTGCACTCCAGCCTGGGTAACAGAGCAAGACTCTGTCTCAAAAAAATAAAAAAAATAAAGTTTTACTATTAGAAATAACTTACTACCCCTCTTTCCACATGTGCCTGTTTTGATTTCTGAAAGTATTTTAGGTTTTTAAGCTTAAGTTTTGTTATAAGTATAGGTTCACATACAGTTGTAACAAATAATACAGGGAAACCAGGTGCAGTGGCTCATACCTATAATCTCAGCACTTTGGGAGGATCACTTGAGCCCAGGAGTTCAAGACCAGCCTGGGCAACATAGTAAGACCCTGTCTCTATTAAAAAACAAACAAACAAAACCCAGGGAAATCGTGTGTACAATTTACCCTTCCCCACAATGGTTACAACTTACAAAACTATAGTATACTACCACAACCTGATATTAATATATTGAATATATTGATACAGAACAGTTCCATTGCCACCTATCCTGGAGTTCTCATTTTATAGCCACCCTCCCCCACCCCCACCCCCACTTTAGAAATCAGTGATCTGTTCTTCATTTCTGTAATCTTGTCATTTTAAGAATGTTATATAAGAATGTCATAATAGCACTCTCAGTGGTTGTGTATTCACTCTGCCTCTCTATATTTTCTTGCAAGTCACCAAAGTATTAGATTGCTTTCTGTTTAAAGCTCTTCTAGGGTCCCCATTGCAATTAAAATCCAAGTTACCCTACTCTGGTCTATAACACATTTTCATGATCTGACTCCTGCCCAGATCACTGAACTCATCTTTTTTTTTTTTGAGATGGAGTTTCACTCTTGTTGCCCAGGCTGGATGGCATGATCCTGGTTCACTGCAACCTCCGCCTCCCGGGTTCAAGCAATTTTCCTGCCTCAGCTTCCCGAGCAGTTGGGACTACAGGTGTCCGCCACCATGCCCGGCTAATTTTTGTATTTTTTTAGTAGAGACGGGGTTTCACCATGCCGGCCAGGCTGGTCTCAAACTACCAACCTCAGGTGATCTGCCTGCTTCAGCCTCCCAAAGTGCTGGGATTACAGGCGTGAACCACGGAGCCCAGCCCCCTACATGCTTTTTAATTAATTTATTTTTTTTGAGACAGAGTCTCACTGTGTCACCCAGACTGGAGTGAAATGGTGCAGTCTTGGCTCACTGCAACTTCTGCCTCCCAGATTCAAGCAATTCTCCTGCTTGAGCTTCCCAAGTAGCTGGGATTACAGGCGCCCATCACCATGCCCAGCTAATTTTTGTATTTTTAGTAGAGACGGGGTTTCACCATACTGGCCTGGCTGGTCTCGAATTCCTGACCTTGTGATCTGCCCAAAATGCTGGAATTACAGGCCTGAGCCACAGTGCCTGGCCAATTTTATTTTATTTTTTTTGAGACAAGGTCTTGCTCTGTTGCCCAGGCTGGAGTGCAGTGGTGCTATCACAGTTCACGGCAGCCTTGACCTGCCAGGCTTAAGCGATCCTCCCACCTCAGCCTCTTGAGTAGCTGGGACTACAGGCGAACACCACATGCCTGCTAATTTGTGTGTGTGTGTGTGTGTGTGTGTGTGTGTGTGTATTTTGAGACGGAGTTTCACTCTTGTTACCCAGGCTGGAGTGCAATGGCGCGATCTCGCCTCACGGCAACCTCCGCCTCCTGGGTTCAAGCAATTCTCCTGCCTCAGCCTCCTGAGTAGCTGGGACTACAGGCTGCGCCACCATGCCCAGCTAATTTTTGTATTTTTAGTAGAGATGGGGTTTCACTATGTTGACCAGGATGGTCTTGATCTCTTGACTTCATGATCCACCCGGCCTCCCAAGGTGCTGGGATTATAGGCGTGAGCCACCGCGCCCGGCCTTGTTTTTTGTTTTTTTTTTGAGGCGGAGTCTCACTCTGTCACCCAGGCTGGAGTGCAATGGCGCCATCTCTGCTGACTGCAAACTCCGCCTCCTGGGTTCAAGCAATTCTCCTGCCTTAGCCTCCCAAGAATCTGGGATTACAGGCATCTGCCACTACACCTGGCTAATTTTTTTTAATTTTAGGTGAGACAGGGTTTTGCCACATTGGCCAGGCTGGTCTTGAACTCCTAACCTCAAGTGATCCACCCACCTCGACCTGCCAGAGTGCTTGGATTAAAGACGTGAGCCACCACACCCAGCTGTATGTTTTATAGATGGAGTTTCACCACGTTGCTCAGGCTGACTACATGCTTTTTAAAATGTACATGTTGTCTGTTCACAATAGTGCTAAAAAGTATGATTCCCATTTTCAGATGTTTCAGAGAGGCTGTGGTTAAAGGAACTTGCCTAAGGTCACAGAATTCGTTTGCAGTTTAAACCTAGTTCAGTAAGATGCCAAAGCTGGTGCTTCCTACTCCTGGCAGAGATAATGCATGATAATATACGATGGTTTCATTTTTACTTTTTTCTCCCAATAATTCTAAAAGATCAGTAGAACAATAGCTCAGGCATTTTCTCTCCCTCACATCCTAACTTTAAACCACTGAGGAGCCTGGCATGGTGGCTCACGCCTGTAATCCCAGCACTTTGGGAGGCTGAGGCAGGTGGATCACCTGAGGTCAGGAGTTCGAGACCAGGCTGGCCAACATAGTGAAACCCTGTCTCTACTGAAAATACAAAAATTAGCCAGGCATGGTGGCACACTTCTGTAGTCCTAGCTACTTGGGAGGCTGAGGCACGAGAATCACTTGAACCCAGGAGGCGAAGGTTGCAGTGAGCTGAGATCGCGCCACTGCACTGCAGCCTGGGTGGCAGAGTGAGAATCTGCCTCAAAACAACCACAACCACAACCACAACCACAACCACAACAAAACTGATGAGGGATCAGATTAATAAAGGGTAAATGGGCCGGGTGTGGTGGCTCACACCTGCAATCCCAGGACTGTGGGGAGCCAAGGTGGGAGGATCACTTAAGCCTGGGAGTTTGATACCAGTCTGGAAAACAAGCATGACTCCATCTCTACAAACTTTTTATTTAAAAAAATTAGCCAGGCTTGGTGGTCCATGCCTGTAGTCCTAGCTATTCAGGAGGCTGAGGTGAGAAGATCACTTGAGCCCAGGAGTTCGAGGCTGCAGTGAGCTATGACTACACCACTGCACTCCAGCCTGGGTGACAGAATGAGACCCTGACCCTGTTTCAAAAGAAAGAAAAAAGAAAAAAAAAGGTGAGCTATCAAAAAAGAGGCAGAACTAGGA
Source organism: Plecturocebus donacophilus (assembly GCA_004027715.1). Taxonomy (NCBI): domain Eukaryota; kingdom Metazoa; phylum Chordata; class Mammalia; order Primates; family Pitheciidae; genus Plecturocebus; species Plecturocebus donacophilus. The sequence continues at coordinate 6,132 of PVKP010019906.1, read as the reverse complement.
TTCAAACGTGGATCTTCTGCTTCCAAGTCTGATTCAGATTTCATTTTATCAATGGGCACAGTGGCTCACACCTGTAATCCCAGCACTTTGGGAGGCCCAGGTGAGTGGATCACCTGAGGTCAGGAGTTCGGGACCAGCCTGAACAACATGGTGAAACCCCATCTCCACTAAAAATACAAAAATCAGTGGCATGGTGGTGGACACCTGTAATCTCAGCTACTCAGGAGACTGAGGCAGGAGAATCGCTTGAATCTGGGAAGTAGAGGTTGCAGTGAGCTGAGATGGCACCACTGCACTCCAGCCTGGATGACAGAGCAAGCAAGACTGTCTCAAAAAAAATTTTTTTTTCATTTTATCATGCTTACCCCACTAAGTCTACTTTACTTTCCCCTTTTCCTCTCAGTCTCTCCTCTTGGCTCTTTTGTTTTGTTTGTTTTTGTTTTTTTCCTGTCGTATAACCATACCCAACCACATCCCAGCCATTCTTTAGGAACTCAGACATCTTTTTTTTCTCCTAGCATGATGCCCACCCTAAGGTACTTACATGTCTTCAGCAACACCTTCCGAACAGCTTGGTGGTATCTTGTGTTGCTATTCTGGTGCACAGAATAATTCCCATCTTTTGAGATAATCAGGGGAAGCCTAGTGGGCTCTGGTTCCTTCTGGTCTGAAATGAGAGTAGATTTGTTCTGAGTACTTGGCAAATGACTATTTGATTCTCTGATTCCCTGGTCTCCACGCTAACCAGGTACGTGGCAGGGATCTCTCCTCAGGAGTCAAATCACCATGCGTGTGACAGAGGGGAGGGAGAGAGAACCCACTGATCACAAGACCTCCCTTACCACTCTCTTGCTCCTCCCTGACTCCTGGGTTTTAAGAGGCCAGCTTCTGGAATCAGGATATTAGACACATACTTAAGGTTAGTGCAAGTGGAAAAGGCCTTTATCTGGATATACATTCCTTTCCTGGGACTGGTGTATTTGCAGAACTTCAAATGGTCTAACAGTGGAAGTTACGTTTGAGCTAAGTCTTGTAGGAAAAGAAGGAGGTGGGTGACAGTAGAATCAGGAAGAGCACTTCAGACAGCAGAATGGCAAACATTTAGAAGCATTAGAGAGGCATCAGAGAGCTATTTGGTTTGGAGCCTGGAGTGCTGGGTGAAGAGAAGGACAGGAGATGGGGCTGGTAAGGTAGTGTAGTATGGCGGCCACCTAGCATTCATTATGTTTGGGAATCACTCCCTATGAAGCAAAACCTGTATCTCACAATAGAAGCTGAAAAGACTAGGTCTTCCTTGCCCAACCTCTCTTTCATCAAGGATATGGGCAAAGAATTTTGGCTAGGCGAATCAAAAACATTTGCTTGATTTTGATTCAAAGATAAGATCGCAAGGAAACAGTGGCCATATGAAGTTATCTGCTAGTGATAGGAGGTGACTCTATCTCAAAAAAAAAAAAAGATTTCTGTCTCTTGTCTCTTGGCTGTTCCATCCATTCTGTCACGCAAGCCAAAAAGGCGCTAGGCCCCTTTCTCTATTTCCTCCAGCCAGTCTCAAATGCAGAGTAAAATCCAGCTCTTGGCCAAGCACAGTGACTCATGCCTGTAATCCTAGCACTTTGGGAGGCCAAGGCAGGTGGATCACCTGAGGTCAGAAGTTCGAGACCAGCCTGGCCAACATGGTGAAACCCTGTCTCTACAAAAGATAAAAAAAATTAGCATGGTGTAGTGGCACACACCTGTAGTCCCAGCCACTCAGGAGGCTGAGGCAAGAGAATCGCTCGAATCCGGAGGCGGAGGTTGCGGTAAACCAAGACTGTGTCACTGCACTCCAGCCTGGGCAACAAAAGCAAAACTCCATCTCAAAAAAAAAAAAAAAATCATCCAGCTCTGCATCTGATGTTTTCAGTGCCTCCATTCTGTATTCCTGGAGCAGAAGCCTCATCCCATTCCTCAAATTTTTATTTTTCATGATTGTGGATGCTTGTCAGGAACTGGATCAGTTTACGATTCTTTTTGGAAATTGTCAAGGATTGCTGACTAATCTCTGGTGGAGGGTGGCGATGCCACTTATGTTCTGGAGTTCTTCCCTAGCTCCTGCTTTTTCCTCTTCTTCCTGGCTCAGCCTCACTCATTCATCATCTTTGTCCCTCATCTCTCTTGTCCCCCAATTAAATCTCCTTTAACATTCTCTATCTGAGATAATGATATCATCAGAGTGGGGCACAGTTTGAATCCCCTCCCTATACAGTTGAGGACTTGGAGAAACAACAGTACTGAAGCCTTAGTTAGCATATAGAGTTCTGTAAGCCTGGACTGAAACATGGGGCTGATTTGTACTTCAACACAGGTTATAGCAATGGGGCCATTTCTTGGAAGCAATATAATTGAGCTTAGTATTTGAATTTGGGCAAGGTGGGGGTGGCAGGATGTCCTTGGACAAACAGAAACAGACTGAAGAGAAATAATAAGCATATTCCTAGTGGCCAGTGGGACCTAGACTGAGAGTAATTATTGGTCTGAGCTCAGGTGACAGTTAGGAACTCTATCTGTTCCCAAGGCCTCAGGCTGATTGTCAAGGGTACAGGCAGATGATGTTCTCTATTGTCTCAATGTGTCCAATTAGTAGGGTCCTAGCTTCCCATATGGATGGTCAGTGTGTGCTTGGAGGTGTGCTGGACATTATCACCCACCTCGATGCCTTCCTATGGAATCAAGCACCAATTGGCATATACCTTGCATCTATTTTTGGCAAACTGGGAGATATTCTTGGTAACCCATAAATTCTCTGAGCTGCCAAGACTTGGAAGGTACCTGTGGTGAAGGGGGCAGGGGTTGGAAAGAATCATGCCACAGCTGCTGTGAAAGGGCATGTTCTGGGTAGAGGGATGCAATGAGCTCTTTCTAACCAAACTCCACTGTGGTAAAGTAGATGAATCAGTTATTCTGTCGGTAGGTGGTACAACAGATGTCTGTCATCCACCCAGTTAATGCCATGCTCTGCATGGTCTTTGTTGGTAAGTAGATAGGAAGTAACCTAAAAAGCTTCTAGAACTGGGCCATAAATAGGGGGTTCCCATAAAACCACCTTTAATGCTTTGAATAGAAACTATGAAGGACATCTAGGGTAGTATAAAAGTACTTGAGTGGCTCTTCCATCCCTCCAAATTGGTGGTAGAGATCTCTTGGTATTACAGGCTTCCCTGTGAATCAGGGGTGGTCACGCAATCTTAGTTATTCACTAATTTGCCCATTGCCTGTTTGCTGCAACTGGGGCTGATTGGCCACAATGTTTTCAGGGTGAAGAATTTTTAGAACGAGTCTACCTTTGTGGCTCCCAGAAATCCACCTTCTAGATTGGGGTATTTGCAGCCATGCATGGTGACTAATGCCTATAATCCTAGCATTTTGGGAGGCTGAGGTGTGGCAGCATGAGCCTGTGGTCCCAGCTACTTGGGAGGCTAAGGTGGGAAGATTGCTTAAGCTCAGGAGGTTGAGGCTACAGTGGGCCCTGACTGTGCCACTGCACTCCAGCCTGGGTGACACAGCAAGACCCTGTCTCGAAAAACAAAAATACAAACAAACAGAAAAAATGACTCATGACTCCTATCTATATCATCTTCCCTGATACAAAGAAATTGTCAGTGTTTTGGGAGGAAGTGGACAGAAGCATGAGCCCAGGAAAGCAGACTAATCCTCAAGGCATGTTTTCCATATGGAAGCAGTTCCTTTGGCTCTATGTCCAAAAATACCTTCCTTGAGGTGGTGCACTTGTTCAGAATTCTAAACATGGAAAGTAGATGGGGCATGAGAGAACAGCAGGACCTAGTGCTGGTTGCAGATTGCTGATGTTAAGTGGAGTACACGGATTTTTCTAGAGATAATAACAATAAAAATAGCTATTGAATGTGCTTGGCACAACTCTATAATGTAGGTGCCATTATTATTTCCCACAGAGGAAACAAACACAGAAAAGTTTAGTAAATTTCCCAAGGTTACATAACTAGCATATGGTAGGGACATGAGTTTAACCCAAGTAGTTTGGCTCCAGAGCCCATTTTCTTAACTACCATCATAACATCATCAGGCTTCCCAGGAAAGACAAAGGGCTAAGGGAAAACATAGACTGTTTGAACCAGCTCTTTGATGGGCTCCCCTGTGTACAGCTCAGTGGGGATCCTGTCAAGGGAGTCTGCTCACCTGGCACAGCCTTGAGTTGGGTGGGTGACATGACATCATTGGCTTGATCCACAGGCAGAACTCTGCCTCCCTGAGCTCTACTAAAATGTGTAATATCATTTCCTATGGCCAGGATGAGGGGAGCAGAGGCCTGGAACTTGGTGGGTAACTGCCAGTGGTTTGGATCAGTCACAGTGTGGAAGATCAGTGCGGAAAGGCTAAACCCTTGTGGGAAAAGTGGCCTGTCTGCTGCAGTACAGACACAGTCACCCAGCTTAGAGGTGGGCCCACTCCTTAAGCTTAGAGTGTAGCTATGAGTATCAAGAGTACCTTCCTGTTCTAATTTCATGTGGATAGGGGATGGGGTTGTGTTTTCTTCTTCTTTTTTTTTTTTTTTTAATTTAGATAGGGTTTCACCATGATGGCCAGGCTGGTCTTGAACTCCTGACCTTGGGTGATCCACCCACCTTGGCCTCCCAAAGTGCTAGGATTACAGGCGTGAGCCACCGCGCCTGGCTGGGGTTGTGTTTTTATTAAGACAGGATCTTGCTCTGTTGCCCAGGCTAGCATGCAGTGGCACAATCATAGCTCACTGAAGCCTGGAACTCCTGGGCTCAAGTGATCCTCCTGCCTCAGCCTCCTGAGTAGGTGAGACTACAGGCGTGTGCCACTACACCTGGCTAAAAAAATTTTGGAGGGCTGGGCATGGTAGTTCACGCCTGTAATCCCAGCACTTTGGGAGGCTGAGGTGGGTGGATCATGAGGTCAGGAGTTCAAGACCAGCCTGGCCAACATGGTGAAACCCTGTTTCTACTAAAAATACAAAAATTAGCCGGGTGTGGTGGTAGGTGCCTATAATCCCAGCTACTCGGGAGGCTGAGGCAGGAGAATCACTTGAACCTAGGAGGTGATGGGTGCAGTGGGCCGAGATCGCACTGTTGCACTCCAGCCTGGGTGATAGAGTGAGACTACATCTCAAAAAAAAATTTTTTTTTTTTAGAGAAGGTGTTTCGCTGTGTCACCCAGGCTGGTCTTAAAGTCCTAGGCTCAAGTAATCTTCCTGCCTTGGCCTCCCAAAATGCTTGGATTACAAGCATGAACCATCACACTCAGCCCCAAGGTACATTTCTCTAACTTCAGAAGGTTTATACATTTGGAAACGTAGAGGGGCTCAGGGGCTCTGACCAATTCATTCTTGGCTGAATTATGCCACTCATGCTCCTGTTTGAAAAGTCAGAATGGGCCGGGCATGGTGATTCACGCCTTTACTCCCAGCACTTTGGGAGGCCAAGGCAGGTGGATCACTTGAGGTCAGGAGTTTGAGACCAGCCTGGCCAACATGAAGAAACCCCATCTCTACTAAAAATACAAAAATTAGCTGGGATTTGGGGCACACAACTGTAGTCCCAGCTACTCGGGAGACTGAGACAGGAGAGAGAATCACTTGAACCCAGAAGGCAGAGGGTGCAGTAAGCCAAGATTTCGCCACTGCATTCCAGCCTGGGCAACAGAGTAAGGCTGTCTCAGAAAAAAAAAAAAAAGAAAGAAAAGCTGACAGTGCCCTCTGCTGGAGTCTGAGAGTGGGATCTCCAGCTGTCTCCTAACAGGTGGTTCACTAAAGAGGCAGCTCAGAGAGGCAAGGAGACGGACATTCCAGCCAGGCTTGGGAAGACTACCTTTCGTGTCCTCTGACAGGATCCAGGAAATGAGTATGTAAGTAAGATGTGTTCGGCTTTCTTTAAAGAAATTCATTTGGAATTGGAAGTGAGAGCAACTCTGAGGACTCATTAGTGAATCCTCAGGGAAGGGGAATGATAAGGGCAGCAGCAGAGGAAGCTGGAGTGAGGCCCTTTGGATGTACACAGCTTGGAGGTCAGTGTGTCTATGGCTAGACGGCAGTCACTGGAGAGTCTGTCAAGGAGAGGTCATTTGTCTCAAGTGTCTCAAGACAAGAAC
>PVKP010019905.1:0-36294 GCA_004027715.1 Plecturocebus donacophilus | reverse complement strand
AGAACTCACTGTGAAACAGGAGTTCAGCCAGACTGGTTTCTCCTGATATAGATCACAAAGATCTCGCTAATAAAACAGGTAAAGAAGCTGGCCAAAATCTTCCAAAACCAAGATGGTGATGGAAGTGACCTCTGGTCATCCTTACTGTTCATTATACACTAATTATATTAGCATGCTGAGACATGCCCACTAGCACGATGACAGTTTACATATACCATGGTAATGCCTGGCAGCTACACCATATGGTCTGGAAGTGGGAAGACCCTCAGTTCTGGGAATTCCCTGCCCCTGGAATTTTCTGGGAATTCCAGGAAAATTCATAAATAATCCACCCGTTATTTACTACGTGATCAAGAAATAACCATAAAGTAGCCAACTATCAGCCCTTGAGGCTACTCTGTCTATGAAGTAGCCACCCTGTTATTACTTTACTTTCTTAATAAGCATGCTTTCATTTTATTCTACCCGCTCACTTTTGAATTCCTTCCTGTGTGAAGCCAAGAACCCACCATGTGACCCCCCCCAGGCTGCACCTCAAATTTGGGATTCAGCCTGTAATATCTTTTCTGGTGATTATTAAGGGATGATGGAAACCTCTCTCTGGACCTCAAATTAAGACTGATCAGCACAATTTGGACCTGACAGGTGGGTGGGTCTCCTCTGTCCAGATTCAATTCCCTACCTTTCTTTCCCCTTCAATTTTAGCTTCTCTGTCCTTTCATATATTCTTTGTTTTGTGTAGTTGGAGAAGTGGCCATGAGACCTCTGCTAGGGCAGCCTGATTGCAGTATCCCATTGTCTGGTGCCCTGGACAGGAGACTGCCTGGCTGGCCACATCTTTTGTAACCCACCTGGTTGCCCCTTCTCTTGCACCTGATCAGCTGTTTTACTTTTCTGCTTTCAGAGCTGAAATGCATGTGCGTGTTTACTCCATTGTCACATTTGTAGTCTCTGGTTTGGCCATTTGGACAGTTGTCTCTCTTCTATGTGAGGCAGAGCACTTTCTTTGATTTTTTTATTTTTTTTTTCTTTTGTTATTTTGAGAGATTGCCCATTGTGCTGACTCTGGGATTCAAGGGTCACTTTATTTTGTGGTCCCAAACTTTTGTGTCTAGTAGAGATCCTTGTTAGACAATAGCACATCTTTGTTTATGTATGTGTGTACATGTCTAGATGTGTTTATGTGTATGTACATTTATTATGTTATATACCATGTGTATGGAGTACCAAATTGGCTTATAAATAAAAGAGTACTCAAAAGTTCAGTAAATAAGTCTAAGCATTTTTCAAGTTCATGTGACTTAAGTTCACTAAAATACAGAGTTACTAAAAATTCATATGCAATTTTGTAAATAAAATGTGCCAGAGAAGATATTCTCTTATTGAAAAAAAGTTTGACCAATTCAAACATTATTTAAAGTGGGGGGTTTTAAATGTGGATTTAGGAAGATAATAGAAAGAAAGTAGAAAAAAAGAAAGAAAAAACAGTAAGTAAGGGAGAGAGATGTGAAGACAGTTATAAATATGAAGATATTGATTATTTTGGAAAGAGGGAAATACAGGACAAAGTCCAAGCATGTTATAGACAATCTGTGTAAGTCATGATAAGGTTCATAAAAGGGAATTTATTAACAATTTTGTAAATAAACTATAACTGAAAGAAAATTTATTTATAATTGTCTATGTGAATTTTGGTTCCCTATATTTAAAAAGTTGTTTCTTGTAAGTATAGGTTTGCTTTCAGTAAAATTGCAAGAAATATTGACTTTTAATTATAAAATCTATTCTTTTAAGACTTCTCATATGTATATCTGTTCCTTTCCCCTTGAAAGGTTACATCTTTTGCAAGCTCAAAAACGACTACTCTAGATTCCTCCTGGGAAAACAATATGGTGCTCACTTCATGCTGTTACTGAGTATCTAAGGCTTTGATCTTCCATGGTGGTGGCTAGGGTTCAGTTCCTGGCTTAGGGAATAAATTATTTCTGGTCTGATACTTGTGGGACTTCCGCCATTTATTTATTCTTTTTTCTCCCATGGCCAGCTTATTGCAAGGGCATTCTGCCAAGGATGGTGGGCAACCCAAAACCAATTAGCTTGATGAACCAAGTCTGATTTTCTGAGTTCAATTTTCTTTGAGCTACTGTAGAGATGATTCTAGATACTATAAGTCACTCACCATCTCTTTGGAGGAAACTTACATGTCCATGATTAAGTTGTAACCTTAGTTAAGGTTTATTTGTTTCACTTGAGAAAATACTTTTGCAGGAAGAAAAAGGTTTAAAAGCCAGAAGTTTCAGCTCAGTCCTGGATAGAGTCTGATATCAAGTTATTTGAAATAATTTTTTTAAAAAGAGCTCTATGGTTAAAAGTTTAATTAAAAATGAAGATCCAAGCTAGGTACATTTAAAAGGCTGTATGCTTTTTCTATTTTGGGATCTTGGGTTTTTTGGAGAAAAATTGAGTTTCTTTTCGTGTTTCTTGTAAGTTGACTATATTATTTCTCCAGACTCTTTCCTTGCCACCCTAATGTCTATATGAGAGGACCTTATGTAATTTCTGAGAGTCTGGGATTCTCTGAGAAAAACAGAGGAGGAACCACAGACCCTATTTGGAGAAAAAAAACCCTGGTTTTCCTCATGGAAACCCAGAAATTGTAAACAGCGAGATCCTTCTCAAAATCTAAGTCTTTGCTCTATTTTTTATTGTATTATATGACCTTTTGCCTTTTAGGGGCATCATAAATTACCTTATCAAAAAACTTCTAGCCTTAGTATATAATTGGTATCCAGAAAATATACCTTTAGGGGAGGCTAGTAGCAGTTATGAGGGTAGAATACTCTGCTTTTTGCATGTTTGTATAAGAAAAGCATACCTTCCACCTGGAAGGTATGGAAGCATTCCCAATCTCACAGAGAGGTGAGACTCCCATGGGGGATGAGTTAATTATTAACTGGGTTGATTGGTTTTGAGTTGCCCACCAGCCTTGGGGAAACGCCCATGCAATAAAATGGACAGTAAAAGCATTGCACCCTCTCATCCCATGGTGTTTCCTTTTTTGGGAGGACCCAGGATAAGGTGTAAAAATGAGATTTTCTTTTTTTATTTGTGGGGATCTGTTTTGCCTTCCAGCTGTACCCTTCTATTAGGCCCTAAAAACTACATACTTTCTTTGCTTTGTTCCTGAAAACACTTCACTCTAAAGCCAGTAACCAATTAAGAAATTTACATATTATAAGAAAATCTCCATATGTAAGTATATGTGCTTTTCCTGGCCATCTTGACTAAACTTTCACTGACACCATTTTTTCACCAAAAATTATTCCTTTTAAAATGTAAATTTGGAACTGCCTGGCTGACCATTGTTTAGGGAAAGGGAGAAAGTAATCAAGAGACTGTTGGTTTAAGTTAAAAAGGAAAACTTAAAAATTGGCAAATGGAAAGCCTTATCACCCTGCCAGGTCTACATCTGTCGTCTGTGAATTTATATGTGTTGTGTGTGTAATGTTTCACTACCAGAATATATAAAAGAGCTATAATTAATTGACTTTAAGAAAGCACTTAAATAAAATATTTTGTCAGAAAAATTTTTTGAAAATGCATTTTAGTTCACATGACTCATAAGCTTTTTAAAGAAAAGACATTTTTAAATTGCTGGTAAAATATGAAAATATCTTCAAAATTTGGATATTTGATCTAAATTAGACAGGTCACATATTAGGTTTGCTAAATGCCTGAAGGTCAGAAACTGCTTTTATGCCTTTTTAATTTTTGAGATGAAGTTTTGCTCTTGTCACCCAGGCTGGAGTGCAATGGCATGATCTCTGCTCACTGCAACCTCACCTCCTGGGTTCAAGAAATTCTCCTGCCTCAGCCTCCCCAGTAGCTGGGATTACAGGAACCCACCACCATGCCTGGCTAATTTTTGTATTTTTAATAGAAACAGGGTTTCATCATGTTGACCAGCTGGTCTCAACCTCCTGACCTCAGGTGATCTGCCTGCCTCAGCCTTTCAAAGTGCTGGGATTACAGGTGTGAACCACCACACCTGGCTTCCTGTGACTTTTGATAATTGTTCCACTGGCCTGCTTTAGAGTCATTAGGTTGTAGATAAGGCCTGGGGACGTTTGGAATTAGCCATGCCCATGGCAATGCTGGAAAGCATCAGGCTATCTGCAGTTCTGTGCTGTATCCTAGGCTTTTCACTTAGTATATAATTACAATTGCTCAGACACACAAAAAATAAAAATCATGTGATCTTGGTAAAAAGGCATCATAATGTGGTTTTAAAAATAAAGTAATTTTGCCTAATTTAAATGGTTTAAAAATCATTTTAAGTTAAAAATATAATAAAATGAAGGGTTAAGTAAGTTGTGGAAGATTTGTGAAAAATTAACTTTGTAAAGAATTCTATGTGTTAACAACTTGATTAAAATTAAAAGGGTATTATGTAGTTTTCTCATAAATTGGATATTAAAATAAAAGCACACTGATTCAGGGCCAGAATCTGAGCCCATATGTCAGAATAACAGGGGTTTTTTGGAACATTAATTTGCTCTTTAACATAAAATTGTAAAGAACTGTTTATGGAAATCTTAGCATGTAGTCAAACCAATCAAGATCAGATTTGTTTATAAGATTTTATTTAAAATTAGTTTTAGCATTAATGAGGCACTAATGCAAAGGTGGAATTTGGTTTTCTCTTATGAACAAGATTACTATATAATACTAAGAGATGGCTAGGTGCAGTGGCTCATGCCTGTAATCCCAGCACTTTGGGAGGCAGGGGCAAGTGGATTACCTGAGATTAGGAGGTCGAGACCAGCCTGGCCAACATGATGAAACCCCATCTCTACTAAAAATACAAAAAAATTAGATTGACATGGTGGTGGTCACCTGTAATCCCAGCTACTCAGGAGGCTGAAGCAGGAGAATTCCTTGAATCTCGGTGGTGGAGGTTACAGTGAGCCAAAATCACACCACTGCACTCCAACCTGGGTGACAGAGTGAGACTCCATCTCAAAATTGTATATATTTTTATTGATTATACAAAATTGTATATATTTTTATTTATTAATATATTGAGAGACAATAAAAGTTATTTTGCCTTTTAAATGAACTACAAAAAAAAAGGTGGAGTGAAACAGGACAGATTCAGATAGGTTCATGCCATCTTTATCATATCTTGTTACTTGGAAAGCTGAGTCTCTCCTCCGTAAGTAAAGGTTTTTGCCTTTTTGAAATCTTTGTGTTATAATTTTGGCTAAATAAATGACTTAACAGTGACTTGGGATTTTATTTTATAACACCAAATTTTTTGAACCATTGATATTTGCCAAAATTTTCAAAATCAAATTCTAAATTATGTTTTTTTGACCTGATTAATCACTTTAGATATTAGGTGTTCCAGTGTCCAAAAAAGACATATTCAGCTTATTTGATATATTAAAATTTTGCAGGAAGCATTTTCAAATGTAAAATGGTATTTAACTTTTTTGAGTTATGTTCAGATAAAAACATTTTAGTATGTTACAAAATTACAGAAAATTTATGTAATTCTGACATGTCTTATTAGCAGTAATAATTATAATTGTTAAGGTAAACTGTTGTGTAGCACGAAAATGACCAAATTTTCTTATCAGTTATGTCTTTAACTGTGGCTGTCCCACAACTTTTGTCATCCACAGAAAATCATTGTCTTGTTGTAATCCTTTTCAAAAGCTGGTTTACAATCAGCTATAGGACTCTGATGAAGATTGTTAAATACAGGTCTCTGATAGCTTTAAAAATTGTGCCATTGAGCCAGATGTGGTGCCTCATGCCTGGATTCTCAGCACTTTGAAAGGCCAAGGCAGGCAGATTGCTTGCGCTTAGGAGTTCCAGACCAGCCTTGGCAACATGTTGAAACTCTGTCTCCACAAAAAATACAAAAATTAATCAGATGTGGTGGCAGGTGCCTGTAGTCCCAGCTACTTAGGAGGATGAGGTGGAAGGATCACTTGAGCCTGGAATGCAGAAGTTGCAGTGAGCTGAGATTACACCACTGCACTTGGGCCTGGGCAACATGAGTAAGACCCTGTCTCCAACAAAAAAAGAAAAATAAAGAAAAAATAAAATAAAATTTAAAAATGATACTGTTAAAACAGAAGAAAAAACTTCTAATACTGTTGTAGAAAGCTAATATATTCATAGACTGCTGGCTCAATATCCATGCTATAAAGAGTTAGTAGCATAGACTAAATTAATAAAAATGTAATCTTCTTGTGATTTTCTTGCTTTGAATGTTTCTGATTCTGTTGTTCTTTAGAGTCAAGAAAACTTGTTTTTCTTCTGAGCTATTTACAGCTTTTAGCAATTGAATAAAGTATAACCCTGTAAGCAAAATTTGGAGCATATTTCTGTCTACCTGATTTATCTAGAATTTGGAAACTATTTGTGAGTACTCTTAACTTATGGCAATATAGTTATTTGCACAAGTGCAATAGAAATCTGTTTTCTTTTGTAATAGAACACAATTAAAGACATTGGTTATTTTACCAAGGCTTTGACTGGAATGGCACGGTTTTGACTATAAACAGATTGCTTCATGCAATCAAAGTTGACATATAAGGCCAATAAAAGCCATTTAGAAAACCTGGCCACATACCTTATCTATTATCTATTCAGTACCTACAGGGTTCCTGACTTGTGGTAAATAAAGAATGTCACTTTCTGACAGGCCCAGGAGTCTCCAGCTATCTTGGGACCTCAAGAGGAGAGGAATTCACCCAACTCATGCAGATACTTCCAAGCACAGATAAATCTGAGGCTTCTACAGGACAGATTTCCATACTGTCACAGAGCAGCTACAAAGATAGGAAAACCTGCTAAAATTATTAGATCAGGTGGCAAGAGATTATCTATGCTTCTGTGTGGCTGAGCTCAAGGAAAAAAGCAATTTCTGTCAAAATATGTTTAAAGAGGTTTATCTTTAGCCAATATAAGTGATTGCAGCCTGGGGTTACACAATCTCAAGAGGTCCTGAGAAAGTGTGCCTAAAATGGTGAGGTTATAATTTGCTTTATACATTTCAGGGACACAGGAATTGCATGTAAAGTCATAAATAAATACATGGATGGTATACATTGGTTCACTTCAAAAAGGCAGAACATCTACTGGGGGAGAGGGATAGTGCTTTTGAGTCATAGGTGGGTTTTGAAAATTTTTTTTTTTTTTGAGATGGAATCTCTCACTGTCACCTGGGCTGGAGTGCATTGGCACAGTCTCAGGTCACCGCAACCTCCACCTCCCAAGTTCAAGTGATTCTCCTGCCTCAGCCTTCTGAGTAGCCGGGATTACAGGTACCTGCCACCATGTCCAGCTAATTTCTTGTATTTTTAGTAGAGACAGGGTTTCACTATGTTGACCAGGCTGATCTTGAACTCTTGACCTTGTGATCTGTCCACCTTGGCCTCCCAAAGTGCTGGGGTTACAGGTGTAAGCCACCATGCCAGCCAGAGTATTCTTTAGTGGACAGTTGGCTGAGAGAGTTAAGCTATTATCTAAAGACTTGAAGTCACTAGAAAGGAATGCCTGAGTTAAGGTAAGTGGGCTATGGGGCCAACGTTCTTGTTATGTAGATGAAGGCTTATAGGTGACATCCCTCAGAGAGGATAAATGGTGAATGTCTCTTTTCAGACCTTAAAATATGTGAGGCTCTCTTAAATCTAGGAAAGGCCTAGAAAGGGAAGGCCTGGCTGCATGAATGGAGATTCTCTACAGATGCAAATTTCCCACAAAAGACGGTTTGCAGGAACATTTCAAAATATAGAAAAAATTTTATTTTAGGGTTAAATATTTTTATTTCCTTCAGGGTCTGCTCTCTGTCATGTGATGCTACACCAGAGTCAGGTTGGAAAGTAAGTCACATTGTACCAGATTAATACAAATCTGCCTAACTAGATGTTATGGTTTGTAGGACATGACTCCCCAGGTCCCTTAGATAAGAATTTGGGCAAGAAAAAAAGGAGTTTAGTCCTGTTCATGAAGAGTCAAGCTTTGTGAAGTATTTAAAGAATTTATTCTGAGCCAAATATGAGTGACCAATGGCCTATGACACAGGCCCAGGAGATCCTGAGAACATGTGTCCAACATGGTTTGGATGCAGTGTGGTATTTTATTTATTTAATCTGTAAATTTTATTAATTTATTTTGAGATGAAGTTTCACTCTTGTTGCCCAGACTGGAGTGCAATAGCTCCATCTCAACTCACTGCAACCTCTGCCTCCTGGGTTCACGTGATTCTTCCTCCTCAGCTTGCCAGGTAACTGGGATTACAGGCAGTTTTAAGTTTACAGAAATTGAGCAGAGCACACAGAGTTTCTAAGAATTCTCAGACTGTGGTCACCCAGTTTTCTTATTGTTCACATCTTGCATTGGAGTGGTATGTTCATTATAACTGACAAATGATAGTTATTATTACCTAAAATCTATAAACTACATTAGCGTTCAGCTTTGCCTTGTGCACTCTTAAGAGTTCTGAGAAATGCATAATGTCTCATATCCACCATTATGTACCCTACAGAATGTTCTACATAAAAATCCCATGTGTCACCAATTTATCCCTTCTCTCCAACACTCATTTTAAGAAAGGAAACTCTGTTGATGGAGGAACTGCTGAGGTATTCACTGCATCAGGTGTTTTAAGCTGCTCCATGATGCTCACACTAACTTGTTCACACATGGTGCCATTTCTATTTTTGATTTTGGGATAAATCCCATAATATAATGGTAAATTTATTATCTTCTCCTCAAAATCTGCTTTTCCACTGGAGGTGCTTTTTACCTCTGATGTCTTCTTAGTGCAGGAGAGAGACCACCCCCAGCCTGGCAGTGCTGCTCTGGGTGTTGGCTTTCTCAGCCCTGAGCCCACACTGAGGTTACTGATGACAGCACCCAGGACTGAGTCAGGGGGTGACCCTGCCTTGGGATGTGGTTAGAGAGCCCACCACAGATGCAGTTCTGTGGATTCCCAGTAGGCCCTCTGCTGGAGGAAGGAGGCCCTGCTGCTCACTCACAAAGAAAGCAGCAATCATTTCACTGGGTAGGGAAGAAAATGCTCCCAAGGATGGGGTTAGATTTGCCATAAACAAGATTTATGTGGCAGGAAGGAGATTATCCTCCTTCAGCCCTTAAGTCTGTACTTTATGCTGAAGATGGTTATGATGCTGAGGATAATGTCTCATCCAAAATTCACCAGAGGTCACTTCCATCACCATCTTGGTTTTGGAAGATTTTGGCCAGCTTCTTTACCTGTTTTATTAGCGAGATCTTTGTGATCTATATCAGGAGAAACCAGTCTGGCTGAACTCCTGTTTCACAGTGAGTTCTAAGATGTTGCATGTAAGTAAAATAATAGTAAAATAGTAAGTAAAATTACCTATTATTATATCCTTTGTAAAATGTAAAAGAGAATACAAGTATTACATGAGGTATACAGAAAAGAGTTAATTCAGGACATTTCAATTTCAAAGTAAGTGCTGTTAATGATTGTGATTTGGGTGACAGTGTTTATTTTTAAGTACATTTCAGGTGAAGTTTCATAGCATTTGTAATTTTAATCATGTGCATTTTAATCAAAACATACATGAGTAACTTAAACAACAATGCAAATCTGAGGATTTGTAAAAAATCCAGGCAGGAATGCAGTAGTGTGATCATGGCTCACTGCAGCCTCGAACTCCCAGACACTCATGATCCTTTCATCTCAGCCTCTTGTGAAGTTGGGACTACCTTCACACACCACCACACTCATTATCCCCCTTATTCCACTTGATTCTTTCCCAGACCATAACCCCTTCTTACATAATGAATATCTCCTACTTACTACACGTTTCCCCACCAGATTAAATGTTCCAGAATGCATGGGGCAGGGCACTGTCTTCCAAACTGCCCAGTTCCCAACACCTGACTCACAGGTACAAAATGACTGCAGGATTATGAGGTTGGAAGTAGTGAAAATTTCCTCAATATTTGCAGTGGTTCACAGCAATGAAAAACCTAAGATTTCCTCTCTCCCTTTGGGGAACCATAAAGAAAGCAGCAATACTGTCAGAGGCATTTGAACCAGAGCAACTCCATCTTAAATAGGAGCTGGGTAAAATGAGGCTGAGACCTACTGAGCTGCGTTCCCAGATGGTGAAGGCATTCTAAGTCACAGGGTGAAGAAGGAAGTCAGCACAAGACACAGGTCATAACGACCTTGCTGATAAAATGGGTTGTAGTAAAGAAGCCAGCCAAAACCCACCAAAACCAAGATGGTGACGAGAATGGCCTCTGGCCGTCCTCACTGCTACTACACTCCCACCAACACCATCACAGTTTACAAATGCCATGGCAACGTCTAAAAAGGGGAAGCATAGAAATAATACATTCCTGGCCGGGCATGGTGGCTCATGCCTGTCATCCCAGCACTCTAGGAGGCCAAGGTGGGTGGATCGCCTTAGGTCAGGAGTTTGACATCAGCCTGACCAACATGGTGAAACCCCCATCTCTACTAAAAATACAAAAAAAAATTAGCTGGGTGTGGTGGTGCACACCTGTGATCCCAGCTACTTGGGAGGCTGAGGCAGGAGAATTGCTTGAACCCAGGAGGTGGATGTTGTGGTGAGCCGAGATTGTGCCACTGCACTCCAGCTTGGATGATGGAGCAAGATTCCATCTCAAAAAAATAAATAAATAAAAACAAAACCAAAATATTTTCCAATGACTGTATTATGTAAGCAAAATAACTCAGCAGCCTGCTCCTTCTATCAGAAAGAAGGAAGTTTGCTTGATGGCAAGCACCAATGATGCTATTAGGTTTAACTAATTTTTTTTTTTCAGTTAGAGAAAGGGTTTTGCTCTATTGCCCAGGCTGCAGTGCAGCAGCCTAAACATCCTGGGCACAGGCAATCCCCCTACCTCAGCCTCCTGAGTAGCTGGGACTACAGGCATATGCCACCACGCCTGGGTAATTGTTAAATGTTTTTGCAGAGATAAGGTTTCACTCTGTTGCCCAGGCTGGTCTCAAACTCCTAGCCTAAAGCCATCCTCCGCCTTCGGCCTCTCAAAGGACTAAAATTCCAGGTGTGAGCCACTGTCCGTGGTCAAGTTTAGCAGATTCTTCTTACCATGCTCAATTTCCAAAAACAGAGGAGGGCAGAGGTGAGGCCTCTCAGGCAGATCCTCCTTCTCAAGCATCATCTCATGAATACTAGTGACATCACGAATGATAAACAATGTTCACCACCTGACCTGTTTTATTACATCACTTGGAAACATAATGGCTTAGAATGTGGGAAAGATTATTCACTGGCTGATTTATGATCAGATATAAGGGGAGATAAAATATCACAAAAATGCTGATAAGGGGAAGAAACTTAACATTTGGACCTTGTTCAATACATTAAGTTCTTAGAGACATAAAACAGTGTAAGTAGTTAAAAAATCAAGTACACAAATAACATACAATTAGTGGCCTATGTTTGTAGTTGCCAACTGAGTTGCACCTAGAAAATGGTCTCTGAAAACTCAGTGAGTGTCACGCACCCTGCTTCAAATCCACACAGAGGGCTGGACTCCTCACCCAGGAGACTCCTCACCCAGGAGATCAGGAGGCTTCTGTGCACTAAAACTCAAAGGCTCTGTTTCAAGAGGAGATGAGGGCCCTAGGGTCATGGGAACACATATCCCCACTGCAGTCTTCCTTGCTTGGGACAGCTTGTGGCACTTCTGGATGTCATGCCTGCAGTCCTTCCTGTGGCTCTAAGTGACATAATGCATGCTACATGAGCAAAAGCCACAGACATTTCTGCCGGCTTACAGGAAACTTTAATGCCATGGATTCAGTCTACAAATATTTGTTGAGCACCTGCTTCAGAAGTAAACAAGACAGGCATGATCTGGGCTGTCAGAGCCACTGTGCTGCAGTAGGAGGAAAAGATCAGCCAGCAGCACTCTGTGAAAAATGAAAGGAGGATGAGTCAGTGAGCCTCGAGGCTGAGGTGAGACAGTGCTCAGTGAAGACCTCTCCAACATGGTGACATTTCGACTGTGATGCTAATAGAGAAGAGAAGCACAGAAAGCCCTCAAGTAAGAACATTCCACAAACACCAGCTCTCAGCACAACAGTACCAGGAGGCTGTGACCTGAGAGGAAGAAAGGCACACAAATGACCACAGTGGCTGGCACAGAGCAAGTGATCCACAGAGGGCATGTGGGAAAAGCAGAGGAATGGCAGAGGGCAGCTCACCCACACCCCTGCAGACCTGATCAGGGGCACACAAATGACCACAGTGGCTGGCACAGAGCAAGCAATCCACAGACGGCATGTGGGAAAAGCAGAGGAATGGCAGCGGGCAGCTCACCCACACCCTTGCAGATCTGATCAGGGGCCATGAGGTTTACTCCAAGTACAGTGGAAGCCACTACAGATGACAGTCCAGAGAATGAGAGGCTCCACCTCCTACCTTCGATGAGACTGACCTGGCTGTTCTGTGGCATGGCTCTAACTGAGCCCTGGAGGGCAGTGAAGGAGGATGGGGTAGAATCTGGGCTTTGTGTTCAGGACAGAGTCAGCAGGCCTTGCTAGGATGGATATGGGAAAAGAGAAAATCATACCTCAGGGTAACTCCTGGGCATCTGGCTTGGGCATCTGGTAGACCCTGAGAGGATCTCATGGAGAGGGGAATGGGGACTTTGCCTGGGACACATGAGACCCAAGGAGGGGTCAAGCAGATAGGCAAATACAGAGTTGTGGTATGAGGAGCATCTTCAGGGCCAGCAATGAGAGTCTCAAAGACACAGACAACAAAATATTTTTAAGAGGTGGGCAGGGTGGGATTATCTGTAAGGAAGACACAGCAAGAAAAGAGAAAGAGGCTGGGCACAGTGGCTCATGCCTATAATATCAGCACTTTGGGAGGCCGAGGGAGGCAGATCACATGGTCAGGAGCTCAAGACCAGCCTAGCCAATATGGTGAAACCCCATCTCTACTAAAAAAATACAAAAATTAGCTGGGCATAGTTTGCAGACATCTGTAATCCCAGCTACTCAGGAGGCTGAGGCAGGAGAATCGCCTGAACCAGAGAGGCGAGATCATGCCATTGCACTCCAGCCTGGGTGACGAGAGGAAGATTCTGTCTCAAAACAAAAAGAAAAAGAAAAAAGAAAGAGGGCTCAGGATGAAGCTGCTTGCTGGCACTCTCCAGTGTAGAGAAGATGATGGCAGGAGCCTCAAGAGACTGAAAATGAGACAGAGAGGAGCCAAGGAAGAGTCCACAAGATTTGAACATTTTTATAAAAATAGCTTTAAAAAGAATATTGGGGGGCAGAGGACAACAACCTAGAATTCTGCTGAGAAGCAGAATAAAACTGGAGCAGAGAGTGACTTTGGGTGGCAAAAGATGTTGTATGAAAAATGAAAACTGAGTATTTTGAAGTGTTGATGAAGTGTTTAAGGAGCAACATAGAAAAGACAGGCTGGCTGAGGCTGCACCTTTAAATGCCCAGCAGTGGCTACTGCCAAAGCTCTCTCCCAGGCACAGGTAAAGCCCAAAGAAGAGGCTTCCCAATGGTGTCAGTCCTCCTGCAGAAAACCTTTGACTATACAGAAAAATTTACTCAGTAAAAAGCATATGGGGTTCCATTACCAGATTCTCTCCTCTTATGTAGGATTAAAATTTTCATAATCCATACATATTAAAAACTGTAGGATGGCCAGGCACAGTGGCTCATGTCTGTAATCCCAGCAATTTGGGAGGCTGAGGCAGCCGAACCACCTAAGGTCAGGAGTTTGAGACCAGCCTGACCAACATGGCAAAGCCCTGTCTCTACTGAAAATATAAAATTAGCCAGATGTGGTGGTCATGCCTGTAATCCCAGCTACTTGGGAGGCTGAGGCAGAAAAATCACTTCAAACTGGGAGGCGGAGGTCACAGTAAACTGAGATCCCGCCATCGCACTCCAGCCTGGGTGACAGAACGAGACTCCCTCTAAAATAAAATAAAATAAAAAAAGACTCCAGGTGTAGTGGCTCATGCCTGTAATTCCAGCACACTGGGGGGCCGAGGAGCATGGATCAACTCAGGTCAGGAGTTTGAGGCCAGCCTGGCCAAAATGATGAAACCCCATCTCTACTAAAAATACAAAAATTAGCCAGGCATGGTGGCAGATACCTATAATCCCAACTACTTGAAAGGCTGAGACAAGACAATCACTTGAATATGGGAGTAAAAGGTTGCTATGAGCCAAGACCATGCCACTCTGCACTCCAGCCTGAACAACAAGAGTGAAACTCCAACACACACACACACACACACACAACCAGTAAGAGAACACTGGAGCTGAGTCCTACTCATTGTATTTACTTTCCTAAAATAAGACATTATAAAAAACACTACCACCAGGTGTGGTGGCTCACATCTGTAATGCCAGAACTTTGGGAAGCCAAAACGTGTGAATCACAAAATCAGGAGTTCAAGACAAGCCTGGTCAACATGGTGAAATCCATCTCTACTAAAAAAAATATAAAAATTAGCTATACATGGTGGTGTATGCTTGTAATCCCAGCTACTTGGGAGAGTGAGGCAAGAAAATTACTTGAACCCGGGAGGCGGAGGTTGCAGTGAGCTACTGCACTCCAGCCTGGGTGGCACAGCAAGACTCTATATCAAAAAAACAAAACAAAACAAAAAACATTACTCAGTAATATACTTTAGTTAAAGGAGGAAAAAAAGACTTACCACATTTTTTTGCAGAAAAGCTGATCCACTGTCTTTCTTAATTTGGTGATTCTGGCACACCATTCTTCCTTTACTGTCGAAATACAAAAATACAAGTTTTCTCAATGTAATGGGTTTAATAACTTGGGTTATTAAAAATTATTATTATAAAATGAGTAGTATTTTTTTTCCTGTGACTAAAATTATTTCTAAGATTCCAGAATTTATTACTGAAACAATGCTAACACTGCACAAAAAAAGGAAGAACCAGACATTCATTAAGGCTGGAAAAAAAGCAGAACTCAGTGTGCTCAAGAACAGCTACCAGGTCGGGCACAGTGGCTCACCTGTAATCCCAGCACTTTGGGAAGCTGAAGTGGGCAGATCACCTGAGGTCAGGAGTTCAAGACCAGCCTGGCCAACATAGAGAAACCCCATCTCTACTACAAATACAAAAATTAGGCGGGCATGGTGGCAGGTGCCTATAATCCCAACTACTTGAAACGTGAAGTAGAAAGATTTGCTTGAACCCAGTAGGAGGGAGGATGAGGAGCTGTGATCATGCCATTGCACTCCAGCATGGGCAACAGAGCAAAACTCCATCTCAATAAATAAATAAATAAATAAGAACAGCTAGCAGGTGACATTTGCCATAGGGAGACTAGGGACATGGTTTTGCTGGCAATCCTCCCATTTTAGTAAATCTAAACAGTGTGATTCCATTCTGTTTTGTCCCCACTCCATGCCAGCGCTAAAACTAGTGAGAAAATCAATTCTATTTCTATTTCTTTGAAAACACATCTAACAATTAATACATGATATGCATGGCTCCATAGTCTAAAAGGAAACCTTCTAATGTCCTGGGTATCATGGACAGTTGATGAATGCTTGTTCAGTTGACTGGTGTAGACTTCAACAATAAACTGTTCAATGCACTATGTCAGATAAATCTTGCATCTCAGAAGTAGGACAAAGATTGTTATTCTACTTCTGTCTACCCATTAATCCAATAGTTACATGTATTTATAATGAGTTAATACAAAGAAAATGAGTTGACTGTTTTAGAGAGTATTAGAATTTTGACAACATGAATTCTCTTATCTTGGCAAACAATTAATAGTTACAGACTTACTATTTCATGTGGAAGATACCATTAAAGAAATCAATGTTAATCATTAAATAATTATTGCACATAATCTTCTCATCTGACTTAAGACTGAAGACCTACCTCCTGAAGCTGGTTTATCAAGTTGTAAATCTTCACGTGTTGAATTCAGAAGTTCATGTCTGAAAGGTGAGAATATTTAATATTCACTAGGCAATATTTAGCAAACTAATAACCGCTAGCACACATTTAATATTTAAACACCAAGGGTGATTTTGAAAAGAAAAGACAGGCTGGACACAGTAACTCTTGCCTGTAATCTCAACACTTTGGAAGGCTGAGGCAGACAGACCACAAGGTCAAGAGTTTGAGACCAACCTGGCCAACATGGTAAAACCCCATCTCTACTAAAAATACAAAACTGAGCTGGACTACAGCCTGGGCAACAGGCTGCACTACAGCCTGGGCGACAGAGCAAGATTCTGTCTCAGAAAAAAATTAAGAAAAGAAAGGACAATCTGAATGCTTGAGCACAACTAAATCTTCAGTTGAGGTTTCTACAGAGTAACAAAAAAATAATAATAATTGCAAATTGTCTCATAAGATGCTTCATGGAGCATGTGTCCTCATAAGTAAAGTGGCAACTTGGCAACACACAGCTCCTTGAAGCATACTACAAAATTCTTAAATGGGATCCTTTAATATTGCATTGCATTCAAGGGTATCTTCCTCTATGTATCTACAAAAACAATCATATATTCCCACATATGCTTTAAAAGTCTCAGGCCTAAAAGCAAGACATGGATACTATTTCCTTTAGCAAAAGTAGCAGAAAATTGTAAAAGAAAATGTCAGTTGCATGCTAGTCAGGTGCAGCCAGTGTTCATGTTTCAAAAGCTAACACTGGCATGACTGACTCAAAGTTGGACCCAGATAAAAAGGGGAAGATAAAAATACATAAAACAGGCCAGGCACAGTGGCTCACACCTGTAATCCCAGCACTGTGGAAGGCCAAGGAAAGCATATCTCAAGGTCAGGATTTCAAGGCCAGCCTGGCCCATATGGAGACTGAAGCAGGAGAATTGCTTGAAGCCAGGGCAGAGGTTGAAGTGAGCCGAGTAACGCCACTGCACTCCAGCTGAGGCGACAAGAGTGAAAACTCCGTCTCAAAAAGAAAAAAAATATATTCTTTTGGTAAGTCCTATACAAAGATCTTCAACATGAGACTGGAAAAAAGGGGTATATGATCATCACCAGACCTTTGGCTTTAACAGTTTGAGCAACAAAGATAAAAAAAAGGGATACCATTTAAACAGAATTTGTAGAAAAGAATAATTATTGAATCTGTATTGCTCTTTAATGTTTCATTTTTCAGATGGAGTCTTGCTCTGTGGCCAGTCTGGAGTGCAGTGACACAATCTCAGCTTACTGCAACCTCCGTGTCCCTGGTTCAAGTGATTCTCGTGCCTAAGCCTCTTGAGTAGCTGGGACTACATGCACCTGCCACCATGCCCAGCTAATTTTTATACTTTTAGTAGAGACAGAATTTCACCATGTTTGCCAGGACGGTCTCAATCTCCTGACCTCGTGATCTGCCCGCCTTGGCCTCTCAAAGTGCTGGGGTTACAGGCATGAGCCCCTGAACCAGGCACTGCTCTTTAACTTTTATAATTTGATCTTTACTTCTGTTATTGTAATTCAGTCCAAAGAAAAATAGTATGAGGAAATAAAAAGAACACCAAAAATGCTAATATTCTGTTTATTAAAGTCTGCAGTGAAATATCCCATTACAGCCAGGCAGAGTGACTTACCCCTGTAATCCCAGCACTTGGGAGTCCAAGGCAGGTGAATCATCTGAGGCCAGGAACTGGAGACAAGGCTGGCCAACATGGCAAAACTGCATCTCTATGAAAAATACAAAAATTAGCCAGTTGTTGTGGCAGGTGCTTGTAATCTTAGCTACTTGGGAAGCTGAGATAGGAGAATCACCTAAACCTGAGAGGCAGAGGTTGCAGTGAGCTGAGAGCACCCCGTTGCACTCTAGCATGGGTGACAGGAGCGAAACTCCAGCTCAAAAGAGAAGGGGAAGGGGAGGGGGAGGGAAAAGAAAGAAAAGAAAAGAAAAGAAAGATCCCATTACTTGAAGGCAATGCAGATACAGCCAGACTTTCTACAGAAATCTGAACCACATTATAAAGCCAGAAAAACATACCAGCTAATATTATTTAATACACATAGTACTGAATGGAAGAGGTAATATTTTCAAAACATAATCATTAGTGTAACCTTATTGGACTTACAAAAATCATTTTTAAAGAACAGAAACAGAAGATTCCCTGAACTGCAACTTTTAATCTAGCATTTATTTACTCAAGATTAAAATAATACAACAGGTATAAAAAGTCAAGAGCTGGGCTGGGCACGGTGGCTCACGCCTGTAATCCCAGCATTTTGGGAGGCTGAAGCAGGTGAATCACCTGAGGTCGACAGTTTAAGACCAGCCTGACCAACACGAAAAACCCCATCTCTAATAAAAATATAAAATCAACTGTGGCACATGCCTGTAATCCCAGCGACTCGGGAGGCTAAGCCAGAATAGCTTGAACATGGGAGGCAGAGGTTGTAGTGAGCTTAGATCGAGCCATTGCCCAACAGCCTGGGTAACAAGAGCAAAACTCCCTCTCAAAAAAAAAAACACGTCAAGAGCTGGCCAGGTGGGGGTGGATCACCTGAGGTCAGGAGTTCGAGACCAGCCTGGCCAACATGGTGAAACCCTATCTCTACTAAAAATACAAAAGTTAGCCAGGCACGGTGGCACTTGCCTGTAGTCCTAGCTACTAGGGAGGCTGAGGCAAGAGGATCGATTCAACCTGAGAATTGGAAGTTTCAATCAGCTGAGATCGCACCACTGCACTCCAGCCTGGGTGAAAGAGCAAGGCTCTGTTTCAAAGAAAAAAAAAAAAAGAAAAATAAAGAGCATGAGGAGTATGAAAATCAAACATAACCAGCAGTCTCCCATCAAAACAGCTCCATTTTGTTGCTATCACTATGTGTTAAGGTCTATTTGCTAAACATGGATATTTGTATTAAAGTTTCAAGTGCACCATATAACACATTGGTGCTGACTCAGGTTTAACATTCTTTGCTGTACATTAAACTTGAATATCATACTTACATATTACAACAGAAGTATCTTTCCCTAAGACAACTACCATTAATGTTGCTTTAAAATTATAAAGTGTGAAGACTGTTTTTATAATTTCACAACAGCTGAACATTATTGTCTTTAAACAAAATAATCTAATAAACCACCATCACAGCAAAAGCCCCACAACATAATCAGTTTCACCTTATAAAAGCACTGACATTTATAAAAACTGTCATAGTCAATTTATAAAAGTGAATTTATACATCTTTAATTGCAAATGATTTTTACTCGGAATAGTACTAAATTAATATCATAAAAACATAGGCCGGGTGTAGTGGCTCACACCTGAAATTCCAGCACTTTGGGAAGCCAAGGCGGGTGGATCACTTGAGGGCAGGAGTTCAGACCAGGCTGGCCAACATGGTGAAACGCTGTCTCTACTAACAATACACAAATTAGCTGAGCGTGGTGGTGCACGCCCATAATCCCCAATACTTGAGAGGCTGAGGCAGCAGAATTGCTCGAAACCATGAGGCAAAGGTTGCAGTGAACCAAGATCTCATGCCATTGTCCCCCAGTCTGTGCAACAGAGCAAGACTCTGTCTCAAAAAATAAATAGGTAAATAAAAACATAAAGAGGAAGCATTTATTATGTATTTATATGCCCGGTATTATGTGAAGCCCTGTAGTATCTTATCAAACCTTGGAGATACATTTTCCGTTTTCATGACCACAAAAGAGCATACTGAGGCTCAGACAGGATAAGAGACTTGGCCAAGCTGATCTCATGATCTGCCCACCTTGGCCTCCCAAAGTGCTGGGATTACAGGCATAAGCCACCATGCCTGGCCAAATACCGAATTTAACAAAGCAGATAAAGAGAAACAATTAGTTTAAAAAAACAATATTAATTAAATACCTAAGATCCAGGGCTTTGCAATAAATATGTAAATAAATCCCCAATTTCTATGCTGAAAGTTTAAAAGAAATGCTACCTGATAATTTAAGAGACACAACTTTTCCTTAGCTTTGCAGTAATCTAGAAACAAAGAATGTTTCTAATATTTAGACAGACACTACAAGATGAACAGTGACTCCACTGTGTAAACGCTCATGAACAAAGGACTTTCATGGTTTAGACATACCATATTTTCTTTCAGACAATTCTTCAATGTGTTTACACAGATCAGCAATACAATCATTCCAGTTCTCTGAAAATTGAGCAAAGCCTGATTCTCAATAATATGTCCCTATGTCAGAGCAACACTAACATATAATGATTTATTTCCTATTTTACATCTCAACAGTCCATATCATTTTATTGCTTTCAAAAAATTTTTCCTGTTTTTGGTGGTTCTTATAATTAGTTTAACTGGAGACTGTAAGAGAAGTTTTAAAGTTTAGTACCTCTTTTTATCCTTTTCATTTCTGAAAAGGAGGAGGGCAGAAAAGATCAATCAAATTAAATATGACAACAGGAAGGTCACAATGAGGTCTCCAGGGGTCTTTTAGCAAATTTTCTAAAACATGTCTCAGCTGCGTGGAAGTAAGACTTTACAGCAGCCAGTGAGGTGATGCAGGCCTGTAATCCTAGCACTTTGGGAGCAGAGGTAGGTGGATTACTTTGAGCTGAGGGCAACACAGCAGAAACTTCCATCCCCTCTCCCACCTTCCGCTACCCCATCCTTGCCCCCATCTCCTCCAAAAATACAAAACTTAGCCAGGCATGGTGGCAGGCACCTGTAGTCCCAGCTACTCAGGAGGTTGAGGTAGAAGAATCGCTTGAACCCAGGAGGCAAATATTGAAGGGAACAGAGACTGCAGCCAGCCTGTATGAAAGAGCAAGACTCCATCTCAAAAAAGAAAAAAATAAACAAGTTTAGGAGGGACCCCAAAGCAAAAAATCCCAAACCTTTTTCTCGCAATCATTGAAACACCAGGAAGGTGTCATAGTTTTGCAGCATACCTGTAGTAGGCTGATAGTGACTCCCCAAGATGCTCATAACCTAATCCCAGGAACCAGTGAACATGACCTCATATGGTAAAAAGGGCTTTGTAGATATAATGAAGTGAAGGCTCTTTGGCTGGGAAGATTATTCTGACTTGTCCTAGCGGGGTTGATGTACTCACCCAGATCCTTATAAGAGCAGAGCAGGGGATGGAGAGCGGTGGGAGGTGTAGTGATGGAAGCAGGAACCTCAAGTCATTCAAGAAGGGCAGCACAAGCTGAAGAGTGTAGGCCACCTCCAGGGCCAGGAAATGTGTTCTCCTACAGAGCCTTTGAAGGTACCTACCTGCCCTGTTCCCACCTTGAGTCAGTGGGACAGGCTTTAGAATTCTGGCCTTCAGAACTCTAAGGGAATACATCTGTGTTGCTGTTTTTGAGATGGAGTTTCACTCTTTTTGCCCAGGCTGGAGTGCCATGGCACGATCTTGGCTCACTGCAACCTCCGCCTTCCAGGTTCAAGCAATTCTCCTGCCTCAACCTCCTGAGTAGCTGGGATTACAGGCATGCAGTGCCACGCCCAGCTGTTTTTGTATTTGTAGTAGAGATGGAGTTTCTCCATGTTGGTCAGGCTGGTCTTGAACTCCCAACCTCAGGTGATCTGCCCGCCTCAGCCTCCCAAAGTGCTGGGATTACAGGAGTGAGCCATCACGGCCAGCTATGTCTGTGTTGTTTTAAGCCACTAGGCGTGTGGGAATTTGTTGCAGCAGCAACAGGAAACTAGTATTGTAGTGAAGCCCCAAAACCCACCTGAAGGGGCTGGGTGCAGTGGTTCATGCCTGTAAACCCAGCATTTTGGGAGGTCAAAGTGGGCAGATCACTTGAGGTCAGAAGTTCGAGACCAGCCTGGCCAACGTGGTAAAACCCTGACTCTGCAAAAATATTTGGGCGTGCTGGCACATGCCTGTAATCTCAGCTACTTAGGAGGCTAAGACTTAGGAGGCTAAGACATGGGAATGGTTTGAACCTGCAGAGAGGGAGGCAGAGGTTGCAGTGAGCCAAGATTGCGCCACTGCATGCCAGCCTGGGTGAGAGAGCCAGACTCCATCTCAAAACAAACAAACAGCACCACCTGAAGAAAGTTTCCAGTTCTGTTAGCAGTCCCCCACCCAACCCCCAGAAGTAGACATTTCTTCTTAGTGGCTTTTTTTTTTTTTTGGAGATGGAGTCTCACTCTGTTGCCCAAGCTACAGTGCAGTTGTGTGATCTTGGCTCACTGCAACCTCCGCCTGCCTGGATCAAGCCATTCTCCTGTCTCAGCCTCCTGAGTAGCTGGGATTATAGGCACGTACCGCCACACCTGGCTAATTTTTGTGTTTTCAGTATAGACGGGGTTTTGCCATGTTGCCCAGGCTCAACTCAAACTCCTGGCCTCAAGTGATCCACCTGTGTCAGCTTCCCAAAGTGCTGGGATTACAGGCATGAGCCATGGCACCCAGCACTCGCCAAGGCCTTTCATAGCACACTTTTCCAGGTGCTCAGTCCTTGTCTGGTCTGGCTCTGGAACACTCTCCCCCTCACCAACTTGGAATCCCTAGCTACTTTTCAGAAGAGGAGAGTGTGTACTTTAATCCCACCTTGGTATGGTTCAGATCTGCATTTAACTCATGGAACCTGGCTTCTCTCCAGGCCCTGGAGAAAAAAAAGGGTCTCTCTGTGGGTGTGATACAGGATGAGCCACGATCATGCCGCTGCACTACAGCCTGGGCTACAACAGCAAGACCCCATCTCAAAAAAAAAACAAAAACAAAAGTAAAAACAGACTCCATCTAAAAGAAAAACAAAGACAAAACAAAAAACAAATGTGGCATGGTAAAGAAAATAATTACTGTGTTAATGACAGTTTCTTAGAAAATAAAAGACAATACAATAAGCTGCCTTTTTAGATGAGTATAATTGTTATTCTTATTTTACAGCTAAAGAAATGGGCTCAGGGCAAGCGTGGTGGCTCACATCTGTAATCACAGCACTTTGGGAGGCTAAGGCAGGTGGATCATGAGATCAAGAGATCGAGACCATCCTGGCCAATGGCACCACTGCACTCCAGCACTGGCAAAAGAGCAAGACCCCATGTCTAAAAAATAAATAAAATAAAAGAGAAACAGGCTCAGAGAATGTTATTTGATTGGACCGTGCTGTATCTCTGGACAGTGAACCTGAGATAAGATTTCATGGGTAACTCCCCTAGCCTACCAGGGTGCCTCTCATAAAGGTAAAACACGTAAATTTGGCTTAATATACAAAGATGCTGGAACAGCACTGGGTCAGTTCTACATACAGTACTTCCATGTTCGTCACGGGAAACCTTAAGGGAAGGGGAAAATGCTTCTAGAAGGGACTGGACACCAGTGGCCTTACTTGTTACCTTTGGGCTTTTCCTCCAAGACCAACAGTGACCTGAAATTCCTGACTGTTCTGATTAACTAAAAAAAAATGGTACCAAGGTCACCAACATCAGGCAAATTCACTTGAGGACCTATCTCTGTGCTTTAACAGACAAAACTGCTTTTTAAAGGATCCTGTATTTCAGAAAAACATAATCACATCAACAACTGATAACACTGTAAAATGTTGATGGCGTCAAATGCTACTTTAGAAAAATATGCTCAAATGTAGGAAAACAAATTTTGATAGAAAACTATGTCTCAATTATCTAGCTAGCTATCTAGAGACATGGTCTTATTCTTTTGCTCAAGATAGAGAGCAGTGGGATGATCGTATCTCACTGCAGACCTGCTCCTGGCCTCAAGTGATCCTCCTGCCTCAGCCTCCTAAGTAGTTGGGGCCAAATGTGGACACAGTTACACCTGCCTTTTTTTTATTTGTAGAGACAGGGTTTTTGTTTTGTAGAGACAGGGTTTCACTACATTGCCCAGGCTGGTCTCAAACTTTGGAGTCTTGCTCTGTCACCCAGGCTAGGGTGCAGTGATGTGATCTCGACTAACTGCAACCTCTGCCTCCTGGGTTCAAGCAATTCTCCTGTCTCAGGCTCCTGAGTAGCTGGGACTACAGGTATGTGCCACCACATGCGGATAATTTTCGTAGAAACCGGGTTTCATGTTGGTTACACTGATCTTGAACTCCTGACCTCAGGTGATCTACCTGCCTTGGCCTTCCAAAGTGTTGGAATTACAGGCATGAGCCACCATGCTGGGCCAAACACTTTTTTATTAAATAGCCTAACCCAAGGGGGGCACGGTGGCTCACATCTGTAATCCCAGGGACTCTGAAGGTCAAGGTGAGAAGATTGCTTGTAGCCAGGAGTTCGAGACTGGCCTGGGAAACACAGCAAGACTCCCCATCTCTACAAACAAAAAACAAAATATTAGGCCAGGCATGCACCTTGCCTGGCTAATTTTTGTATCTTTTGTAGAGATGGGATTTTGTCATGTTGCTCAGGGGGTCTCAAACTCTTCAGTCCAAGCCATCCTCCCGCCTTGGCCTCCCGAAATGCTGGGATTACAGGGCCCAGGCAGCCTCAATTTTTCTTTAAGCAGTCCCCCAATGTCACACACTTGGATAGTTTTCTTATTTTTTTAGACAGGGTTTACCTCAGTCTCTCAGGCTGGGGTTCTGTGGTTGGACCATAGCTCATTGCAGCCTTGAACCTTGGGGTTCAAGTAGCTGGGAGGCTGAAGTGGGACTACAGAAATGGGGTCACATCACTTTCCAGGCTGCTCTTGAACTCCTGGCCTGAAGGAAACTCCCCGCCTCCGCTGCACCCGTTTTTCTATTTTTGACCCACATAAACACTGTGCTGGGTCGGAGTTTGCTAACTACCCTTCTCCACTCAGCAACACACAGGAGGTGGCGGGGAGGTGGAGGTTACCAGGCTCTGCTCTGTGGAGAAAACAACCCAGCTCCTAGGCAACATACCGCCGCATCAGGTCGCCGAAGGTGCGCCTCTGTGTCGTCTCCGGAGGTCCGCCATTGTGACGTCATCGGGGGTGCGCCCCTGTGACGTTGGAGAGGCCCGCCCCTCACACGGAGCCAATTGGAAGATGAGGCAGGGCTGCTGGGTCTTCCGGGAGCGCGCCCGCGCCCGCGGACGACGGAAGCCGCTTCAGACCCGGACTTCCGCGTTGATAGGCTCCACCTTGGCTGCCGTCACCTATAAAATCCGAAAAGTCGTTTTAAGATTTCCCTGTCTGCAGGCCTAGGAGCCGCAGGGATCTGACGCAGCGAGCAGGCTCCGTGCACCAAACTCCCGGCGCCTGGCGGGCATAAGCGGAAAGTCATGCAGAAGAAGATCCTCAATGGCCAGTGCAAGGGCTACCAGCGTCACTGCTATCCCGGCCACATATTCACCTCGCCTCAGCCTGGGTATGTGCGTCCCCCAACACCTTTCCCAGCCAGGGCCCCGGGGAACCCAGGAGCGTCCTTCGCTTCTGCTCATCCTGGGCAGGGTCGGCCCCCTTAGAGGCTGCCTCCCATTAGGGAGCTGCACCCCCACAGCTTGACCTTTGATGGCCGTTGCAATAGTCTTAAAGCCTTTGCAACTTTGTAAGTGGGTACTAGGGAGCTAGGAAACAAAGACAACATCTTTATAAAAATATAAGAGATTGGCCAGGTGCGGTTGCTCACGCCCGTAATCCCAGCACTTTGGGAGGCTAAGGCGGGTGGACCACGAGGTCAGGAGTTCAAGACCAGCCTGGCCAGCATGGTGAAACCCCGTCTCTACTAAAAATTAGCCGGGTGTAGTGGCAGGTGCCTGTAATCTCAGCTACTTGGGAGGCCGAGGCAGGAGAATTGCTTGAACCTGGGAGGAGGAGGTTGCAGTGAACAATAATAAGGAAATGATGCTGTTTGTTTGATTGTTGAGACAGGGTTTTATTCTGTTTCCCAGGCTGGAGTGAGGTGGCACAATCGTGGCTCACTGCAGCCTCAACTTCCTGGGCAGGTGCAAGCAATGCTTCCCCTTTGGCCCCCCAAGTAGCTGGGATTACAGGTGCATGTTACCAATCTTGGCTAATTTTTGTGTTTTGTATAGAAACAGGGTTTCACCATGTTGCCAGGCTGGTCTCAAACTTCTAGGCTCAGCTGTCATCCACCCTGAGCCTCCCAAAGTGCTAAGATTACAGGCATGAGCCACTGTGCCTGGATATTGCTGTTCTTTTCAAATGCATTTTTACCTTTTTTTTTTGAGATGGAGTCCCAGTGTTTCCTATGCTGGAGTGCAGTGGTGCAATCTTGGCTCACAGCAGGCTGGTCTCGAACTCCTGACCTCAGATGATCCACTGACGTCAGCATCTCAGAAGTGCTGGCATTACAGGTGTGATCCACTGCATCTGGCAATTTTGCTCATTTTAGATATTAGAACTTTTTAATTAAAAAAAATCTTTTTTTTTGACCTGGAGTGCAGTGGCGTGCCGTCAGCTCACTGCAACCTCTGCCTCCCGGGTTCAAGCCATTCTCCTGCCTCAGCCTCTCGAGTAGCTGGGACTACAGGCACATGCTACCAGGTCCAGCTAATTTTTGTATTTTTAGTAGAGATAGTGTTTCACCATATTGGCCAGGTCTCTTGACCTCGTGATCCACCAGCCTTGGCCTCCCAAAGTGCTGAGATTACAGGCGTGAGCCACCACCCCTGTCCAAAAATTTTTTTGAGATAGAGTCTCGCTCTGTCACACAGGTTGGAATACAGTGGGACAGGGTTTCTACATATACTCCTGTAAGTGGGTAGAAGAGGCTAGGACTTCAACATGACAGGAGATCAAATTTTTTTTGAGACAAGGTCTTACTTTCTAACCTACGCTGGTGTGCAGTGGCAAGATTGTAGCTCACTGCAGCCTCAAACTCCCAGGCTCAAGCAATCAAGGGAGGCTGAGGCAGAAGAATCACTTGAACTCGAGAGGCAGAGTTTGTGATGAACCGAGATTGCGCCATTGCACTCCAGCCTAGGCAACAAGGGCGAAACTCCAACCCAAAAAAAGTGTTTTGTGGTGGAGCCCAGTGGCTCATGCCTGTAATCCCAATGCTTTGGGAGGCCAACCTGGGAGGATCAGTTGAGGCCACGAGTTACAAACCAGCATAGGCAACATAGCAAGCCCCATCTCAACAAAAAATAAAAATACAAAATTAGCCAGGCATAGTGGCACACACTGTAGCCCTAGCTATTCAGGAGGCTGAGGCAGAAGAATTGCCTGAGACCAGGAGTTCAGAACTACAGTGAGCTATGATTGTGCCACTGCACTCCAGCGTGGGCGACAAAGACCTTGTCTCTTAAGAAAAATGATAATAAGATTGTGTTTTGCCCTCTGTTCTCTGAAGTCATTCTGCTTTCCTGAGGATGTCAGCATCCACGTGGATGAGCATGCAATTTGCCTGAGTCACTATCCCACGTCTTCCTCAGCTCTGATGACCTTTGCTTCCACTCCCCTTAAGCCGCCACAGGAACAGCTCTTGTGACGTCTTTTAGTTGGGTAGATCTCTCAAATCCTCAACTCCAACATTCTTCCTACTTGCCCTCTGTGACAGATTATATTTTCCAAGGTGGCTGCAACAAGTTCTGCCATCCTGTATGCCCTTCTTTTTTTTTTTTTTTAATTTTTAATTTTTTCAATTTTTTTGTTTATTTATCTTTATTTTTTGAGACTGGAGTCTCACTCTGTCACCCAGACTGGAGTTCAGTGGTGTGATCTTGGCTTACTGCAACCTCCGTCTGCCGACTTCAAGCAATTCTCCTGCCTCAGCCTCCTGAGTATCTGGGATGACAGGCATGTGCCACCATGCCTGGCTGAATTTTGTGTTTTTAGTAGAGATGGGATTTCACCATGTTGGCCAGGCTGATCTCGAACTCCTGACCTCAGATGACCTGCCTGCCTCAGCCTCCCAAAGTGTCTTGATTACAGACCTGAGCCACCACACCTGGACTAATTTTTAAATTTTTAAAATAGGAAGCAATAGACACTGTGGACTAGATGGAGGGAGGGAAGAAGGGATGTGGGTTGAAAAACTACCTATTATGTGCTATGCTTACTACCTGGGTGCAAAATACCCTTGTAACAAAACTGCACGTGCACCCCTGTATCTAACACAAAAGTTGAGAGCTGGTGCAGTGGCTCATGCCTGTAATCCCAGAACTTTGGGAGGCTGAGGTGGGTGGATCACTTGAGCTCAGGAGTTTAAGACCAACCTGAGCAATGTGGCGACACCCTATCTCTACAAAAAAATACAAGAATTAGCCAGGCAT
The DNA here is from genome assembly GCA_004027715.1 of Plecturocebus donacophilus. Taxonomy (NCBI): domain Eukaryota; kingdom Metazoa; phylum Chordata; class Mammalia; order Primates; family Pitheciidae; genus Plecturocebus; species Plecturocebus donacophilus. The sequence continues at coordinate 8,102 of PVKP010019905.1, read as the reverse complement.
GGTGGCATGCACCTGTAGTTCCAGATACTCAGGAGGCTGAGGTGAAGATTGCTTGAGCCCAGGAGGTCAAGGCTGCAGTGAGCCATGATCACACCACTGCACTCCAGCTTGAGTGACAGAGTGAGACCCTGTCTCAAAAACAATAACAATAAAATAAAAGTTGAATTTTTTTTTGAGACAGTCTTGCTCTGTTGCTCAGGCTGGAGTGCAGTGGCACAGTCTCAGCTCACTGCAATTTCTGCCTCCTGGGTTCAAGTGATTCTTCTGCCTCAGCCTCCTGAGTAGCTGGGATTACAGGTGTGTGCCACCATGCCCAGCTAATTTTTGTATTTTTAGTAGGAATGGGGTTTCACCATATTGGCCAGCCTCATCTCGAAGTCCTGACCTCAAGTGATCTACATGCCTCAGCCTCCCAAAGTGCTGGGATTACAGGTATAAGCCACTGTGCCTGGCCAAAAGTTGAATTTTTTTAACCCTCTTGATACAGACTCTCACTCTGTCATCTAGGCTGGAGTGCAATGGCATGATCTTGGCTCACTGCAAACTCTGCCTCCCAGTTTCAAGCGATTCTCCTACCTCAGGCTCCCGACTAGCTGGGATTATAGGCACGCATCATCGCAGGCCAGGTAATTTTTGTATTTGTAGTAGAGACAAGGTTTTACCATATTGTCAGGCTGGTCTAAAATTCCAAACCTCAGTTGATCCACCCGCCTTGGCCTCCCAAGGTGCTGGGATCATAGGTTTGAGCCACCATACCCAGCCAAAAGTTGAATTTTTTTTTGAGAGGGAGATCATGCTGTCACCCAGGCTAGAGTGTAGTGGTTTGATCTCGGTTCACCGCAACCTCCACCTCCCAGTCCAAGTGATTCTCCTGCCTCAGCCTCATGAGTAGCTGGTATTACAGGTGCCTGCCACTGCACCCAGCTAATTTTTATATTTTTAGTAGAGACAAGGTTTCATCATCTTGGCCAGGCTGGGCTTGAACTCCTGACCTCGTGATCCACCTGCCTCAGGCTCCCAAAGTGCTAGGATTACAGGCATGAGCCACCACATCTGAACAGTAGAATTTTTTAATAAATACAACAGAAAAAAATGCTTGATCTATTTAGGGGGTACAGATGCAGCTTTTCCATTTGTATATGTTGTGGAGTGGTGAGGTCTGGGCTTTGAATGTAGCCATGACCCAAATAGTGAACATTGTACTCAACAGGAGAATTTTCACCCATCACCCTCCTCCCATCCTCCTGTGTTTTGGAGTCTCCAATATCTATTGTTCCCCATATGACCCTACTGTTTAAGTCCCACAGGTGAGAACATTCAGTATTTGTTTCTGAGTTATTTCACTGAAGATAATGGTCTCCAGTTCTATTGACACTGCTGCAAAAGACATGACTTCATTCTTTTTGTGGCTGAGTCATGTTCCATGGTGTATATGTACCACATTTTCTTTATCTAGTCATCTCCTGATGGACACTTAGGTTGATTCCATTTTTTGCTACTATGAATAGTAGTATGAGTACAGGCACTGTTTTGTTTTGTTTTTTTTTTTTCTTTTGAGATGGAGTTTTACTCTTGTCGCCCAGGCTGGAGTGCAGTGGCATGATCTCGGCTCACTGCAACCTTCGCCTCCCAGGTTCGAGTGATTCTCCTGTCTCAGCCTCCCGAGTAGCTGGGACTACAGGTGCGTGCCACCTCACCCAGCTAATTTTTGTATTTTTAGTAGAGATGGAGTTTCATCATATTGGTCAGGCTGGCTCAAATTGCTGACCTCAGGTGATCCGCCTGCCTTGGCCTCCCAAAGTCCTTGGATTACAGGGGAGTAGAGGTACTTTTTGATATATTGGTTTCTTTCCCTTTGGGTAGATACCCAGTAGTGAGATTGCGGTTTGAATGGCGGTTATATTTTTAGTTCTTTGAGAAATCCTCATACTGTTTCCCATAATGGTTGTACTAATTCATATTCCCACCAACAGTGTGTAAGCATTCCCTTTTCTCCGCATCTTCGCTAACATCTGTTATTTTCTGACTTTTAATTTTTTATTTATTTTATTTTATTTTATTATTTTTATTTTTTGTTGAGACAGAGCCTCACTTTATCACCCAGACTGGAACGCAGTGGTGCAATCTCAGCTCACTGCAACCTCCGCCTCCCAGGTTCAAGTGATTCTCCTGCCTCAGTCTCCCAAGTAACTGGAATTACAGGTGTCCACCACCATGCCCGGCTAATTTTTGTATTTTCTTAGTGGAGACGGGGTTTCGCTGTGTTGGCCAGGATGGTCTCAATCTCTTGACCTGGTTGGTGATCCACCCACCTCAGCCTCCTAAGTGCTGGGATTACAGGTGTGAGCCACCATGCGTGGCCTATTTTTTATTTTTACAGAGATGGGAGATCTTATTATGTTGCCCAGGCTGGTCTCAAACTCCTGATCTCAAGTGATCTGCCCACCTCAGCCTTTCAAAGGGCAGGGTTATAGGCACGAACCACCACACCTGGCTGCTTTCTGGCTTTTTACTAATAGCATGTGCTAGGTGTGGTAGTTCATGCCTGTAATCCCAGCACCTTGGGAAGCCGAGGTCATCTTCCCAGGGCAGATGACCTGAGGTCAGGAATTTCAGATCATCCTGGCCAACGTGGTGAAACCCCATCCTACTAAAAGTACAAAAATTAGCTGGGTGTGGTGGCAGGCACATGTATGTAATCCCAGCTACTTGGGAGGCTGAGGCAGGAGAATCACTTGAACCTGGAAGGTGGAAGTTACAGTGACTTGAGATTGCACCACTGCACTCCAGCCTGGGTGACAGAGCAAGACTCCCTCTTAAAATAATAATAATAATAACACATTATTATTATTATTATAGCATTATAATTATTATATTATTATTATTATTATTATTATAGCTCTTCAAACATGACCTTAGCATTACTTCCATGATGAGGTCGGGTCTGTGCTCCTTCCCCTTGAATTCAGGAAGGTCTGTGACTGGCAGAAGTGATTCAAGGTAGGTCATAAAAGGTGACCCATTTCTCCGTGCTCTTCCTGGGATGCTTGCTCTTTTAACCCAGTCACTGTGCTGTGAGGAAGCCCAGATCAAAGGGAGAGGCCACATTTTGATCTTCCAATCAACAGTCCCAGCACAGGTTTCAGATGACAGCCAACATCAGTAACCAGACATGAGACTGAAGAAGGCTTTCCGATGACTCCAGCCCCAGCCACTGCAACAGCATGGAGTCCCCGAGTGAAAATCACCTACCTGAACCCAGTCAGCACCCAGAACCATGAAAAAAAAAGATTGTTATTTTTTTCTTTTTTAGATAGGTGTTTTTCTCTTTGTTGCCCAGGCTGGAGTACAATGGCATGATCTCAGCTCACTGCAACCTCTGCCTCCCAGGTTCAAATCATTCTCTTGCCTCAGCCTCCCAAGTAGCTGGGATTACAGGCATGTGCCAGCCACCACACCCAGCTAATTTTGTGTTTTAAATAGAGAAGGTGTTTCTCCATGTTGGTCAGACTGCTCTCGAACTCTCAACCTCAGGTGATCCACCCACTTTGGCCTCCCAAAGTGCTGGGATTACAGGCGTGAGCCACCATGCCCAGCAAGATTGTTATTTTAAGCACCTAAAGTTTTGGGGTTATATATTATGCAGTAATAGTAACTTAAATATCCTCCTTTCCTTCCAGCTCTTTGAATCTCTTACTCACCAAACCTAGTGTCTCTTGGAAGACCTTTTCTGCCTTAATGTTTTCCCCGTGGACCCAGTGAGAGGTAGGTTGGGTTTTCTTCCTACTCATCATGGCTACTCAGAGACCATTTCTTCTTTTTCTTTCTTCTTCTCCTCCTCCTCCTTCTTCTACTTCTTCTTCCCCTTCTTACTCCTCCCCCTTTTTCTTCTCCTTCTTATACTTCTTCCTCCCCTTGCTCCTTCTCCTCCTCCTTCTTCTTCCTTTTCCTCCTCCTCCTCTTCTTTTTCAACAGGGTCTCACCTCCCCAGGCTCAAGTGATTCTCCTCCTTCTTCTGCTGCTGCTGCTACTGCTTCTGCTGTTGCTTCCATTTCTGCTTCTTCTGCTTCTTCTTTTCCTCCTTCTCCTTTTCCTTCTTCTCCTTTTCATCCTTCTCCTCCTCCTTCTCCTCTTTCTCCTCCTCCTTCTCCTCTTTCTCCTCCTCCTTCCCCCTCCTCCTCTTCCTTTTACTCCTCTTCCTTCTCCTCCTCCTCCTTTTCATCCTTCTCCTTCTCCTCCTCCTTCTCCTCTTCCTCCTTCCCCTTTTCCTTCTCCTCCCCCTCCTTCTTCTTCCCCTCCTCTTCCTCCTTCTCCAGAGAATCTCAATTTGTTGCTCAGACTGGAGTGCAGTGGTATGATCTCAGCTCACCACAACCTCCACCTCTTCTCCACCTCCTCCTCCTCTTCCTTCTCCTTCTCCAGAGAATCTCACTTTGTCACCCAGACTGGAGTGCAGTGGCATGATCTCAGCTCACTGCAACCTCCGCCTCCCGGGTTAAAGTGATTCTCCTGCCTCGGCCTCCCAAATGGCTAGGATTACACGCACATGCCACCATGCCCAGCTAATTTTTGTACTTTTAATAGAGATGAGGTTTCACCATGTTAGCCAGGCAGGTCTTGAACTCCTGACCTCAGGTGATCTGCCTGCCTCGACCTTCCAGAATGCTGAGATTATAGGCATCAGCTACTGCATCTGGCCCTACAGTCACTTTTAAACCTAGAATCCAGAACCATGTTCCTGTTTGGTGGAGCCTACTCACTAGATCAAAAGAGAGGAGCATGTACATTTTAGAATGGGCACTCAGTCATGGGATGATGCAAGGGGTGGGGTGTGAGAGAAATGCTAGAGTAGGTCTGGGCACATTCCAGTTCCTCATTCTGACTCATCTAGACAAGTAACTATTCTCATTTGAAAATGAAAAGTAACAAGCTCTCATTTGAGAAAAATGGGGCCAGGCATGGTGGCTCTTGCCTGTAGTCCCAGCACTTTGGGAGGCTGCAGCAGGCAGATCACAAGGTCAGGAGTTTGAGACCAGCCTCGCCAATATGGTGAAACTGCATCTCTACTAAAAATACAAAAATTAGCCAGGTGTGGTGGCACATGCTTGTAGTCCCAGCTACTTGGGAGGCTGAGGCAGGAGAATCACTTAAACCCAGGAGACAGAGGTTGCAGTGAACCAAGACTGTGCCACTGCATTCCAGCCTGGGTCGCAGAGGGAGACTCCATCTCAAAAAAAGAAAAGAAAAAGAAGGCCAGGCGCAGTGGCTCACACCTGTAATTGCAGCACTTTGGGAGGCTGAGGTGAGCAAATCATGAGGTAAGGAGTTGAAGACCAGCCTGGGCAACACAGTGAAACCCTATCTCTACTAAAATACAAAAAATTAGCTGGGCATGATGGTGTATACCTGTAATCCCAGGTACTCAGGAGGCTAAGGCGGGAGAATCACTTGAACCCAGGAGACGGAGGTTGCAGTGAGCTGAGATTTTGCCACTGCACTCCAGCCTGGGCTACAGAGCAAGACTCCATCTCAAAAAAAAAAGGAAAAGAAAAAACGGGCCTGGCACAGTGGCTTACACTTGTGATCCCAGCACTTTGACACCTGTAATCATAGCACTTTGGGAGGCTGAGGTGGGAGGATTACTTGAGACTTGGAGTTCAAGACTAGCCTGGGCAACATAACAAGGTTCCATAACTACAAAAAAATTTTAAAAAAGAACTAAAGGCCTCAGCAGAAATGGTGAGAGATTTGGGCAGGACCCGGGTCCCTGAGGTAGATAGGGAGGTTGGCAGGGCTGATGAACTCTGCCCGCCTGGGTTGACCCCTCTGGACATATAGACTGTGACCCTGGCCATTTCTTTACCTCCAGGAGCTCATTGACAAAACTGCAGAAATGCTGCACATGGGATGCAGCCAGAATGTCCAGGTGCCTCTAGCCCCTTCAGCCCCCTGCTCTGTGCTCTCCGAACCTTGGGGAGTCCAGGAGCAGTTAGAGCTCAGCAGGGTCCTGGCTCCCCAGGGAAGCAGCACGTCAGCCTCTCTGAGCACCACCTCCTCCTCGCACAGGTGGTCACGGACCTCAGGCTGTGGATGTGGCAGACCTGCTCCATGCTCTCGGGCCTCCTCTGGGAGCTCATCAGGACGATGGTGGATTGGACAGAGGTGTGAGTTCCCCAGGGACACCCAGGGGGCAGAGAGAGTTGTGATGGCAGCCTGAACAGCAGACTGGTGGCAGGGGTGAACAGGGTGGGGGTGCCAGGCCCTGGGAGACAGGGACATCCCAGAGCTCTAGGATGGAGGCAGAGCAGCCAGGAGTGGGGCATTTCCTGCAGACCCCAATACTCCCATGTCAGTCTAGCTCAGCAGGCTGGGAAGATTCACCCTTTGTGGGGCATGGTGGGGTGGCTCGCAACTGTAATCTTAGAACTTTGGGAGGCACAGGCAAGTAGATCACCTGAGATCAGGAGTTCGAGACCAGCCTGGCTAATGTACTGAAACTCTGCCTCTCCTAAAAATACAAAAATTATCTGGGCATGGTGGTGTGCACCTGTAATCGAAGCTACCTGGGAGGCTGAGGCAGGAGAATTGCTTGAACCCAAAAGGCAGCAGTTGCAGTGAGCCAAGATTGCACCACTGCACTTCAGCCTGGGAGACAGAGTGAGACTCCATCTCAAAAAAATAAAAAAGAAAAAGAAAACTCACCCTTTGCTGATTTGAGAGCAGGAAGCTAAGGTACTAGCTTGGCTATGCCTGGAGCAGCCAAAATCACTTACCACCCTGCTTGTGCCCCACATCTCCCATCCCATGCTCTGGTCCCCACCTAGCCCATCTGGCAAAAGACAGAGCCAAAGGCTGCCTCCTGCTGACTCATCCCATGCTTTGACTTCTGGGACCTGGTGTCTTTGGGTCTGGATGTGTTCATTGCAGACCTGGAGGAGGAGCTGCTGAGGAGTCTCCATGTGTTGTCAGAGACCCCTCCTCTTCCTCAACTCCCTGTGACCCCTGTTTCTCAGACCTGGGGGGAAACAAGGGCACACAAATTGTCACCCTGGAGGTGGGGCTGCTAGGAGGAACAGGGAGTGTCTGCTACTGAGTTCAGGGTTTCTTTAATTTTCCTTTTTTTTGAAACAGGGTCTTGCTCTGTTGCCTAGTCTGGAGTGCAGTGGTGTGATCTCCCCTACCTGCAAACTCCACCTCGCAGGTTGTAGCGATTCTCCTGCCTTAGCCTCCCAAGTAGCTGGGATTACAGGTGTGTGCCACCACATGCAGCTAATGTTTGTGTTTTTTAAGTAGATGTGGTTTTTGTCCTGTTGGCCAGGCTGGTCTCTCGAACTCCTGAGCTCAGGTGATCTGCCCGCCTCAGCCTGCCAAAGTGCTGGGATTACAGGCATAAGCCACTGCACCAGGCCTAATTTTTAAATTTTTAACTTTTTTTTTTTTTTGAGATAGAGTTTTGCTCTTGTCACCCAGGTGGAAGTGCAGTGGCACTTAGCTTAGTGCAACCTCTGCCTCCTGGATTCAAGTGATTCTCCTGCCTCAGTCTCCAGAGTAGCTGGGACTACAGGTGTGTGCCACGCCCAGCCAATTTTTTGTGGTTTCTTAGTAGAGACAGTGTTCTACCACGTTGGCCAAGATGTTCTCAATCTCCTGACCCTGTAATCCACCCGCGTTGGCCTTCCCAAACTGTTCGGATTACGTGTGTGAGCCACTATGGGCAACCAAACTTTTTACATTTTAAATTGTCTTCAGAGACGAGCTCTTGCTCTGTCACCTAGGCCAGAGTGCAGTGGCTCAGTAATAGATGACTGCAGCCTCAAACTCCTGGACTCAAATGATCCTCCCACCTCAGCTTTCTCAGTAGATAGGACCACAGGTGTGCACTACACCCTGCAAATTTTTAAAATTTCTTATAGGAATGGGGTCTCACTATGTGGCTCAGGCTGGTCAAACTCCTGGCCTCAAGCGATCCTTCCCTCTTTGCCTCCCAAAGGGCTGGGATTACAGGCTTTAGCTGCTGTGCCTGGCCTTGAATATAGAATTTCTTTTTTTTTTTTTTTTTTTTTTTTTTTTTTTTTTTTTTTTTTTTTTTTTTTTTTTTTTTT
>PVKP010019904.1:0-41599 GCA_004027715.1 Plecturocebus donacophilus | reverse complement strand
ATTTGGGTTGGTTCCAGGTCTTTGCTATTGTAAACTGTGCTGCAATGAACATTTGTGTGCATGTGTCCTTATAGTAGAACGATTTATAATCCTTTGGATATATACCCAGTAATGGGATTGCTGGGTCAAATGGAATTTCTATTTCTAGGTCCTTGAGGAATCGCCACACTGTCTTCCACAATGGTTGAACTAGTTTACACTCCCACCAGCAGTGTAAAAGTGTTCCTATTTCTCCACATCCTCTCCAGCATCTGTTGTCTCCAGATTTTTTAATAATCACCATTCTAACTGGCGTGAGATGGTATCTCAATGTAGTTTTGATTTGCATTTCTCTAATGACCAGTGATGATGAGCATTTTTTCATATGTTTGTTGGCCTCACGTATGTCCTCTTTTGTAAAGTGTCTGTTCAAATCCTTTGCCCACTTTTGAATGGGTTTGTTTGTTTTTTTCTTGTAAATCTGTTTTAGTTCTTTGTAAATTCTGGATATCAGCCCTTTGTCAGATGGGTAGACTACAAAAATTTTTTGCCCATTCTGTTGGTTGTTGATTCACTCTAATGACTGTTTCTTTTGCCATGCAAAAGCTGTGGAGTTTAATTAGGTCCCATTTGTTTATTTTGGCTTTTGTTGGCAATGCTTTTGGTGTTTTGGTCATGAAGTCCTTGCCTACGCCTATGTCCTGAATGGTTTTGCCTAGATTTTCTTCTAGGGTTTTTACGGTGTTAGGTCTTATGTCTAAGTCTTTAATCCATCTGGAGTTAATTTTAGTGTAAGGTGTCAGGTAGGGGTCCAGTTTCTGTTTTCTGCACGTGGCTAGCCAGTTTTCCCAACACCATTTATTAAACAGGGACTCCTTTCCCCATTGTTTGTTTTTGTCAGGTTTGTCAAAGATCAGATGGTTGTAGATATGTTGTGTTGCCTCCGAGGCCTCTGTTCTGTTCCATTGGTCTATATATTTGTTTTGGTACCAGTACCATGCTGTTTTGATTACTGTAGCCTTGTAGTATAGTTTGAAGTCCGGTAATGTGATGCCTCCTGCTTTGTTTTTTTTGCTTAGAATTGACTTGGCTATGCGGGCTCTCATTTGGTTCCATATGAAGTTTAAGGTGGTTTTTTCCAGTTCTGTGAAGAAGGTTACTGGTAGCTTGATGGGGATAGCATTGAATCTGTAAATTACTTTGGGCAGTATGGCCATTTTCATGACATTGTATTTTTATTTTTTTGAGACACGATCTCACCCTGTTCCCAAGGCTGGAGTGAGATCTTGGCTCACTGTAACCTCCACCTTTCAGGTTCAAGGGATCCTCCTGCCTCAGCCTCCTGAGTAGTTGAGATTACAGGCACACACCACCAACACGCCTGGCTAATATTTTTGGATTTTTAGTAGAGATAGTATTTCAGCATGTTGGCCAGTCTGGTCTCGAACACCTGGCCTCAAGTGATCGGAGGACCTCAGCCTCCCAAAGTGCTGAGATTACAGGTGTGAGCCAAGCACCCAGCCTGGATTTATTTTTAAGTCATGTTCAAGAGGAAAATTGTCTTTCAAGAGTTTAGAGTAACTTCTTAAGAATTCAAGAGCAATTTTATTTTTTCCCATACTCTTAATTTTGGTTTTGGGTTTGGCTGTGGTGGTGTACCAAGATTATCTTTCCCTCATTGGAAAGTGTTTTCTCTTCTATTCTCTAGAAGGATTTGTGTAATAAGACTTCTTATCTCTTCCTCAAGTGTTTGGTGGTAAAAATTATCAGCAAGTCCTTTGGGACTTGGCATTTCTTGGCAACAAATTGTTTAACTGCAGATTCAAATTTATAATTGTAGGGTTGTGAAGATTTTATATTTTCAAATTTACTTTAATAAATCACAGGTTTGGAGGAAGTCTGTTTTTCAGCAATTTTTGTATAAAGATTTTCATAACATTTACTAGTTCTTTTTTAGTACCCATATAATCTGTGGTCATATCCCTGTTTCATTCCTAATATTTGTTATTTGTGTCTTAAGCATCTTAGAATTCATTATAATTATTTTTATTTAATTTATAACCATATCACTTTTATACTTATATTAATATTAAATATATAAATTATATAAACTATAATTAATCATATAAATTATTATATATAAGTGTGTGTGTGTGTGTGTGTGTGTGTAGAGTGAGACAGAGAGTGAGAATAATATAACTAACCACCATTAACCTATCATCCAGCTTCAAAAATTGTCAACTCAGGGCCAAGTGTTTTATTTAAAACCTCATAAATTCTCTAATAGGAGCATAGATGTAAAATTATTTTAAAATAAATTACAGAGATCTTTTCAAATGTTTATTGGGCATTTAGTTCATTCAGTTCATTCAATCAAGAACTGGCATTTTTTCTGTTCTTTTTTTTTTTTTTTTTTTAATTTTGAGACAGAGTCTTGCTTTGTTGCTGAGGCTGGAGTGTAGTGGCATGATCTCAGCTTCCTGCAACCTCCGCCTCCCAGGTTCAAGGGATTCTTGTGCCTCAGCCTCCGAGGAGCCAGAACTACAGTTGTGCACCACCACACCTGGCTAAATTTTGTATTTTTAGTAGAGATGGGTTTCACCATGTTGGCCAGGCTGATCTCGAACTCCTGACCTCAAGTGATCCACCCACCTCAGCCTCCCAAAGTGCTGGGATTACAGGAGTGAACCACCATGCCCTGCCAAAAATTGTCTTTTTCTATTGGGTCATTTTTCTTTTCTATACTGATTTTTAGATAGCCCATTAGGTTCAAAATTATTCTTTTTATGTTGGTCCTCCCTGAACAGCCAGTCTGAATTAGCATCTCCCATCTCTCACCAAACTCTGTATTCTCTCACCTGCTTCATTTCTCTCTTGGGCACTTTCTGAAATCTGAGCTTTATTAACATATGTGATGATGTATTTATCAGTGTCTACTTATCCTATGAGAAAAGGTTCTTATTAGTTTTGTTTCCTACCATTGCCCTGGTGACTAGAACAGGGCCTAGCACATAGATGTTCAATAAGTACTTGTTGGCTGGATTAATTCACTGGATTGATACATATTCTGGATATATCATCTGAATATACTAAACGCTTGTCAGCTATAGCACATGGTTAGAGATACAGGATACCTAATCCTTGATGGCTTATGGTATATTTTTGTATACAGGTATGTTTAACTTTAATATTGTCGAATTATTATAATAATTATTTTTTTGTGATTGCCACTTTAGTAAATCTGTCCCCATCCTGAGAACAACATTATCCTTGTTCTTCCAAACACATGCTGAATTTTGCTGTTCACTTTTAGGTTTTAATCTCTCTGAAACATTTTTATAAATGGTGTCTGATAGAAGTCTACATTTTTTTCCTGAACAAACAGTGTCTGGATCATTTTATCCCATAGTTTACCTCTTACTTGCTGATCTGCAATGCATTTCTTCGCACTTAAGGTTTGATTCTCTTTTAGCCTATGAGCTGTGTCTACGTACTGCCAAGCTCTTTAATCTCCATAGATTCCTAGTAGGGTTTGGTAGTTTTAGTTGGTAAGTGCCCACCCACTTTGGTTCCAGTGCATGATTTGCTAGAAGGACTCACAGGACACAGAATAGCTGTTAGATCCATAGCTACTGCTTACTACAGTGAAAGGATACAGATTAGAAGCAGCCAGGAAAAAATGTGCACGCAGCAGAGTCCAGCACCAATGAGGGAGGCATGGGCTTCCAGTTGTGCTCCACATGACTGACTGTAACCACTCAGTCTGCAGCCAGCTGTCTGCCACCCCCAGAGGTCAAAGTGACACAGTCTGATCCAAAGCCCAGGCATGCATAAACAGGTATTCACCATAAAGCACATTGATAGCATCTGGTGTGACCCAAAGCTTCAGGTTTACAAAGGCACTCATAGCACACAGAATATTACAAGGGCTCAGAGGTTATCTCCAGGAGCCTGTCAGGGACCATCCTGAAGCTCTTTGGCACTTTGTTGAAGTTAATTTTCAAGAGTTCATTTAATTCATGTAGGACCACTAAAGTTTTTCTCCTGTGTAATTACTTCAGCTGCTAGAAAGTTTTCTAAGAAACAGGCAACTGTATTTTGCCATACTGTAGGTTGTCTAGCAGACAAATATGTGATCACTTTACTTACAATTTCTTCTTGAAGTTCTGACTGCGTAGTTGATGTCATGTAGCTAGGTTTAGACAAGATTAAAATTGTTGTCCATTTCTGTGAAGTTGTATATTTGGCCCTCATGAACTGAATTTATTTGTTCCTAATGATACATTTTGCTGTTGGATTTATTTTTCTGGATGCTAATAATACCACGGTGGCTTTCTTCTGGTTAGAAAATGTCTGAGACTAGGCATGGTGGCTCATGCCTGTAATCCCAGCAGTTTGGGAGGCTGAGGCGGGCAGATCACCTGAGGTCAGGAGTTCAAGACTAGCCTGGCCAACATGGCAAAACCCCATCTCTACTAAAAATACAAAAATTAGCTGGGTGTGGTGGCAGGTGGCTGTAATCTCAGCTACTCGGAAGGCTGAGGCAGGAGAATCGCTTGAACCTGGGGGGCAGAGGTTGCAGGGAGCCGAGATCGTGCCACTGCACTGCAGCCTGGGCAACAGAGTGAGACTCTGTCTCGAAGAAGAAGGAAAAAAAGAAAATGTCTGCTATACCTGCTATATATTTTCCTTCCTTTTGCATTAATATTTCTATTTTCCTATACTACATACATGTTTACTCTCAACAACATTTTCTGTTATAAAATATTTCAATAGGAACATCTGTGTCTTTTTATTGGCATGTATTAATCTCCTCTTCATCCCATTTGGGGAGGAGAGATTCCTACACTAGGGTTATGGAAATGACTACACACATGACACCCAACACTGGACAGATGAGTTCACACCAGCTTATTAGTCACGGGCACACACAGTCCAGGTGAGGATGGACCCACATGATGTGGGGCCACATGAAGACTGCACTTGGGACCAGAGTGAACAAGCAGGAGCTGAGGGAGTGAGGGAGGCAGGCTTTGCAGTCACAAGAGGGTGGAGTGACCCTTGCTTCCTGGCTCTGCCACCCATGAAAAGGAAGGTTGTCTAGCGGGCCTGTTGCCGGAGCAGGGTGGGTAGAGGGATTATAGTTAGGCTATTTAAGATCCTCTGGATTCTAGGTATTAAAGTGGCACATAATATTAATTTTATGCCTGATAACAAACATCTTTTGATTGTTTATGTTTATTATTTTACCAATATATTTAGATATGTTCCAGTCATTTTATTACATGCTATGTATTATACTCAATTTTCTGTTATTGTATTTTAGTATCTGGCTGGAGAGCTACATATTTTATTTATTTTTAAAGATTCCCTTTCATATTTTAATATAGTTAATTATACAGCTTTAATTCCACCAATTAACCAGAATAATTCAAAGACCTTAGGATTTGTGAATTTTCCCTTTCGACTCCCATTATTTAAAATCTGGTGTTTTAGCTTCATTCGGTTTTTTAAATATGAAATTAATTATGCTATAGTTACGAGAACTACCATCCTCTTCTATCTTTATCCTGCCAGATGGATCTACTGGAATCCTGGATGGAGGGCCTGCTCTTCACAGCTGCCCTGTATTTGTTCCCGCTAGACCCCTGTGATGACACAGTGCTGGCCACCCTGATGTCCCTTCAGGAGTAAAGGGCCCCAAGACTGACAGTGCTGCCAGCAGAAGCCCTGGACAGACAGTCCTTTCAGGAGTAAGGACTTATTACCCCATCTGACAGTGCGGCGAGGCACAAGCCCCTTCTGACATTGCCCCACCACCCAAAGTCATGACCCCCTCCCAGAGGATCCCAAGACTGATCAACCTGGAGCACTAAGATAATTTTTAAGAGCCATGCAATCTTTAGAACTTCCTGCAAGTTTGGCTGAGTCTTGCCATCTTCCTCAGCTCAGTCCTGCCTTCTACTCCTCACTTCTAGGCAGAGATTCCTAGAGCATTTCCTCATACCTCTCCTGCATTGTCAGTCTCAGAGCTTGCTTCCCACAACAACGTCCCAGGGGCATTACCATCCAGGAAACTGTTCCTATCAGTGTCTTACCTTATACAATCCCAAGCTGCAAGGAGAGCATAAATTCACAAATAAATACACTGGAGGCATCAGCCTTTGCCTATAAATTCTTAGGAGAGACTTTACCACCTGCAACCTGCAATAAGTCAAACAGGCTCCCTGTTGTTTCTCTGAACCCATGGGAGGCTGGATGTTTTTCTACTCTCTGGCTTACTGGGAGGGAGGGGCAGTGTCAGCATATAGGACAGGCTTCCTGTGAATCTAGGTCTAATTTCTACCTGATGCAGCCCAAAGCACCACCTCCTACTATAAAAGGAGGACGTCAGTGGGGTCCACTCATGTGCTTTACGGTTCTGGTTTGCAGATTCCTCTTAAACTGTGGTCTTGGGACTTTTTTGGAATTTCAGCTTTTCATTTGAAACTGTTTGCTACAGTATCAGTATTTCTGAATGTTCTTCACTAGGAAGGTATTCAATTATCTGGTCTGCTCTATTGCTGGGAACGAACATCTCACTATAAATGATGCAAGTATTTGTTTATACATTTTTTATGAGTTCGATTTATGAGATTCATCCTTTCAGAGATCTATCCTTGTATGAACTGGTGTAATGAGGTTTCCAAACCTAAATGCATAGAACCTCAGGCTCTGCTGCTTGTGAAACTCCTCCAGGTACAGACACCATTGTTGACAGTGCCTGCACAGCTCATATTCACATCTCAAAGAGCTCTGTTTAGTGGAACGCATTATCTACTCCTGAAATCAGGTCCTTGAGTTCATTTGATAAAGTTCCACTAGGTTGCATATTTCTATCTTTTTTTTCTACCTCTTTGACTCCAGAACCTGGCTCAGGGCCTGGAAATCATAAGGGCTTAACATAGTTATTTTGATGAATTCCTTTAAAAAGTGATTTTCCTCATTTTGTACTTTCTTCCAAAGAGTGAAAAAGAAATAGACATTACTGAGGTTTTTTTTTGGAATAAATCAAATATGTTAGATATGGTTTTTCTACCTTATAGAGGAGTAAAGTTACCATGGTTTCTGTCTGAAAACTTGAAATAGCACAAAAATGGCTGCTCTTGGCCTAGACAGGAATTCTCTTGAACATTATCTATGATTAATGACCTTCAAGTTCATATGAGTAACACTTTTCAAATGGGCTCTAAAACATTGTTCTTTAACTTTAAAAAGACTTGGAAGTACTATTTCTCTGAATGACTGCACTATACAAGAAAGTCTTTCACTGCCAGTGAAGGGTATCTTTGCACTAAATAATTTTGTTTTGCACCAAAAATATATGTGTTGCACTAAGAAATTATATTGGAGTACATGTAAATGCCTAGCTTAAAAACAAATGGCTCACTTTAAGGTAAAAGCTCATAGTTTAAAAATTAGACTTCCCGGTGGCTCACGCCTGTAAATTCCAGCACTTTGGGAGGCTGAGGTGGGCAGATCATGAGGTCAAAAGATCAAGACCATCCTGGCCAACATGGTAGGATCCCGTCTCTATTGAAAATACAAAAATTAGCTGGGCATGGCGGTGCACTCCAGCCTGGCAACAGAGCAAGACTCTGTCTCAAAAAATAATAATAATAAATAAATTAGACTTCTACTTTCTTTTAAGGATAATGCAGCATCCTTTTCATCTGTCCTTTGATGAAGAAGATTAGCAGAGGAATGGATACAACTCTTCAAGCTGAAAGAATCCTTAGAGATCATTAAAGGGAACTCCTTACCTAAATATGAGAATTGACGTTACAATAGATGAGAAACAATGGGCTTGGGAGGAATCAGACATGGGTTCTTTGAAACCAGAGCCATCCCTTCTCATCTTTCTCTGTGCTCAGTTCAAGATTACCATCAGTGATTCCCTCTTTCCTTTCTTACGTCAAGACAAACCTGATCTCTCCTGCGCTGCATTGTCTCAATTTTTATCAGGTGACAGAGTGCTTTGCACTAAATTGTTAATAGTTTTTTTGTTTGTTTCTTTGTTTTTTTGAGATGGAGTTTTGCTTTTGTCTCCCAGGCTGGAGTGCAATAGCACAATCTTGGATCACTGCAACCTCTGCTCCTGGGTTCAAATGATTCTTCTGTCTCAGCTGGGATTAGAGGTACCCATCATCATGCCCAGCTAATTTTTGTATTTTTTAGTAGAGTCAGGGTTTCACTATGTTGGCCAGAATGCTCTTGAACACCTGACCTCAGGTGATCCACCTGCCTCGGCCTCCCAAAGTGCTGGGATTACAGGCATGAGCCACCGTGCCCGGCCAGGTGTTAATAGTTAATAATACCTTGATCTCATACCACTTTCCTGCAGAATGTTCAAGTAAAACATTAACTTTATTTCTAATTTAAAATAGAGATCTTTGGGGACATTATGTAGGCTATTATATAGGGCTGAACGAGATAGTTTGGTTTGATGCTCTTTTCAATGCTCCCAAATTCAGAGTGCCTGTAATCTACCTGTGAGGCTAGTCCTGATGTGGCCTCCAGATGGAATACTCCAGAAAGGTTTTCCTTCATATCATTTGCCAGTTATCTGAGTCCGTCTGTCTTGGGATGGAGATTGAGCAAATAGTCAATATGCATTAAACACAAATGACCTAAGTGAGCATTTAAAAGCTGATCTTGGCAACTTTAGCAGTCATGGGAATAATGTCAATTATTTTTAAATTATAAAATTACTCTGAATGTACCATATTGACTTGCTTTTCACTACAGCATTCTAGAAAGCAGCCTGGATCAAGGCTTTTTCTTTTGCAGAATCTACAAAATTTCAGGAGGGAGAGACACCAGGGACCTGAGCACAGACTGGGGTAGACGGTGTCTCTGATGGGTCCTGGTGATTCCTGCCTCCTGGTAGGCAAGCCCTTTCCTGAGTTGCAGCTGGACCTAGTGACTCACTTCTAACATGCAGAACACAGCAGATGTCACTTCTGAGATTAAGCTACAAAACACCAGTGGCTTTTGCCTTGAGTACTCTCTCTTGCTCTCTGCTCAGTCTGAGGGAAACCAGCTGCTATGCCGTGAGCTTCCTAATGGAGAGACCCATAGAGTGAAGAACTGAGGGTGGCCTCAGCTGATAACCAGCAAGGATCTGAGCTCTCAGCTCAACAACCTGAAAGGGGTTGAATCCCGCCAACTCCACAGGAGCGAGTTTGAACGGCTCCTTGCTAAATTAAACCTTTAGACGAGATTATCATCTGAGCTGACACCTGGATGGGACCTTGTGAGAGATTCAGAGCTGAAGATGCATTCGAGCCATATCCAGTTTCCTGGCACCCAGAAGCTGTGAACTGTGGCTGTTTTAAGTCTACATGTTTTGGGATGATTTGTTGTGCAACAATTAATACCTAACACACAGGGTAAAACATATAGAACTATATAGAACTGTTCTGTATTAGTCTTTTCTTCTGGAACTAGGAACAAAAAGAAACCAGTCCTGGTTAATAAAACAGTTAAGAACTGATGTGATCGGTTAGCATTTTTTTTTTTGTATTTCTTTAAAATATTGCGTGTAAATATTGTATGTGCTTATCTCAATATGAGGCAAAATATATTTACAAGTGTGTTTTCGAATGCAGGCTTCATAGCCAACACCCAAGCACCATGGTCAATGATTGCTTTGGACTCTAAATGAAAAAATCACTGAATGTTAAGTTTGCAAATGCAGCATTATGAGATACCAAAATTGTGGCAGACATCAGAATTCTCTTGTCTCTAACTTAAAATTGGGGGCTCAGCATAGCTCGTCCCCCATTATTCTTTATATACTCTTAATCAGATATAATTGTTTTTTTCTAAACAAGTATTTGAATTTGCTCTGCTTAGCAATACCTATTACTAGACCCTCATCACCTGAACTCAACTGAAAAGAAAAAGAGAGAGAGAGAGAGATCGTATGAGCACCTGTCAAGTACAAAGCCCTACACCTGATATTTCTAGAGGCAAAGATGGAGTGGTCTAGTGTCTACGCTCAGGTAAGTGGCTTAAAATTAGGGGTAAGTAAACACTACGCAATGCATCTAATACAAGGCAGAAGATGTCCAATGCAACAGAGACATACCAAAAGTGACATGAGGTTTCAAACCAGAGGGACTTCAGAGCTAATTGAGAGGATCAGAGAGAATGTGTGAAGGGTCTCACCCCCAGTAGCTCTGGCTCTTGTCAGCTTCACCCAGGGATGGATTACTCTGCAGCCTCATGAGAAAGGGGCCCAGCTTCTCAGGGAGCATCTCTCCTGAAGCCATGTCTTCTTCTCTGGTGACACCCATCACAGTGAGTTGGCCTCAGGTCCACCTTTTACCTGCCTGCCCAAAATCCTCACTGGAAATGAAGTTCTGTTTCCTAAGTACTCTGGGACCTGGTCACATTTCATTCCCCTCCTATGGTGTTGTGCTTGGTCATGGAGGAAACAGGTAGGCCATACTTCCCAAGCCAGCTGCAGCTGGTTTCCCAGTCCTGAGTTCTCTGCTGACTTTGGAAGGCAGCTCAGACAGAGTTGACATTTGTGATGTGACTTGAAGCATGAGGAATAGGGTAGATGGCAGTGTAGAGGGAGATGCTTAACCACATTGGAGTGAAATACGCCAGGCACACAGCTTCAAGCTGTAGCTATGTCAACGCTCTACCCTCTTCTTTGTGTTCAAATTAGGAAGCTTCCAGGGTCAAATATGGTGGTTTACAGAATTGTCCTTGCAATTGAAGGCTTTATGTAATGAACATAAAGAAAGTCTAAAGGAATTTGCCTCTATGGCTGGTTTTATCCTCTGTAATTGGCTGGGTGTGGTGGCTCACTCCTGTAATCCCAGCACTTTGGGAGGCCAAGGTGGGCAGATCACAAGGTCAAGAGATCAAGACCATCCTGGCCAACATGGTAAAACCCCGTCTCTACTAAAAATACAAAAATCACCTGGGTGTGGTGGCACCTCCACCTCCAGGTTCAAGCAATTCTCCTACCTTGGGAGGCTGAGGCAGGAGAATTGCTTGAACCTGGGAGGTGGAGGTTGCAGTGAGCCAAGATCACACCATTGTACTCCAGTCTGGTGACAGAGCAAGACTCTGTCTCAAAAAAAGAAATTAAAAAAATGCATGTTTTCAGTAGAGTTTATTAAAAAATCTACATAATTTTGGTATACTGGGAGGCAAACAGTGGATCTAACTACAGTCTATAAAGTATGGGATGGCAAAAGATGAAAAATATACCAGCAGTTTTCCTCTTAGACTCTAACTGAATTCACTCTTTTACAATAGAGGTCATTCTAGTAACAGCAGGGGCTGCAGAATTATGAGAGTGGAGAAAATATTATAATTTTGAGATCCTTAAATTCATGGTGAATGGAATTTTCTTTCAGTCACACTTGGTGAGGAGTATATTTGACTCCCAAGAAAAATTTTGAATATCGTTAAGTCACTACATTCTGTGAAGACCAAAATTATTTTCTCTATTATCATAGAGTCTTAGAACAAAAAGGTATTGTGAGAAGTCAGAGGATAGAATAGATTTTTTTGGAGCAGTGTGAATAATGGTGCTGTATTGGGAAAGAATAGATTAGGGTAAGGATGGGAATTTAAAGATCTATTGAAGGAAGGAAAGACATCACAGGGTTTTCAGTTGAGTAGAACTGATCCCGATATCAGGGAAAAAAAATGATCAGACCTGGTGCCCAGTATAGAATGAGTGAAAAAGGATGAAGATAAGTTATTAGGAGGCTATTGTAGTAGCTCAGACCAAGGAAATGAACATGTATTACTGTGCCTTTTTTAGTCCAAAGATGAACAGTGATCTCAAAGACCATTTAATGTACTAAATTGAGAAGCCAGTAGGAGACAATCTGGAATCATTACTAAGTTATCTGAACTTTCAATGAGAAAAGCATGCAATTCCCTTACTCGGGTCATGCTGGGATTTGAAATGTAGATTGAAGTATTTCTAGCTTCCCTGTAATCAATTTCAATTTTGCCAAGCTTTGAGATGGGAATTCAATGAGGGGCATTAATCCTGCGGAGAATAAAGGGGATGCAGTCCACAGAGTTTCAGGCTGCTTTTCTGAATGTGTGTAGACTCGGTCATTGTACAAAGGCCCTGGCCTCGCCAGCTGCACAGGAGCTCCATGGAGGTCCAAAGGCAAAATCAGAAATAAGGTATCAAAAAAACTGGGATCATGTCTTTGTTCCAGCCACTGGGTCCTCAGCCCCATGTGGCATGGTCGTCCTTCTCCCCTGACCAAAGCACATGCGCGCTGCCAGCCTCTGGTCCAGGGGTCTTCTGCCCTGGTGAGCTCTCACGCTCTGCACTACTGAGAAACTAAGTCTGCACCACCATCACTTACCTGTGTTCCGTTGTGATTGCTTTTCTGAATAAAATGTTTGGACATTGATATAACCTCAGCAAAACCTAAGGCATAGTTTGTTCATACTGTGTTCTCCTTATTAGGACCATCAGAGAACTGTGAGATCTCAAGTTATATATCTGTGCTTCTTTGGGTCTTCAAACCCTTTGAATTGTATGAACAAAGACATTTCCCGCTTACACTAACTGCTAGGAAGTTCTGGATCTGTGCTCCCAGTTCTAACAAAGCGTTCAGGATCTGAGTGGATTTTTTTGTACTCATTTACCTTTTTCTGGCTTTATTTTCCTATCCTTTTTTTTTTTTTTTTTTGCTCTTTTCTCATGATATCTCTAACTTAACTTTTTTTCTGCATTTTAAGTCCTGTTGAAAAACACTAGTGATACAAAATTATGTTTACAAAAAAAAAGCAGCCCTTCAGCTTATTAAGTTTCCTTTTATTTTGATGAGCACCAAAATCTTTTCCTTTAAATCAATACATATGAGGCTTTTTAACTTATTTCCTCATTTAAGATATCCTTTCTCACATATGATCATCTTTTGCAAGGAAAATCGCCTACACTTATCAGCTTTGAGAAATCTCCTCCACCCATAGTATTTCCATGATGAAATGCACATTTTCATGAAACGCATGTCTTTCATAATTTGCTGTGATCTGCAGCCGTAAAATGGCCATCCACAGTTATTGCTTTGCCACCGAGCCCGTCTGTACCAGCAGCTCCCTGACCATCTGGTGCCCAAACCCATGCCTCCTGCAAAGGCATTTGCTCACTGGCACTGCTTCCTATCAGCCTCCAGCCTTCTCTCCTGTCTAGTCACAACCTTCTCGTGAGTTTTAGTGCCAGGACAACTGCAGAACTGTGGTCTGATTCCAGGGCCCAAAATGTCATGGGAAGCTGGAGACCCCTGACTACCACTCTCATGGAAGCCCCATTAGCCATGGTGGCATTTTGTACTCGTGGTTCACAGGGTACGGAGATTAAACCATCTCTGTAGTGCTGAGCATCTTTTTGTGAGTAGAAAAGAGAACCCCAGAGGCCAGAGGGAGAATCCAGCGCAGACTGAGAGACAGCCAGTCCTCCACCATCCTCCCCGCAGCTTCCAGACACAGACCCTTCTCCATATGCATCTTTGGCAAAAGGCACTTCAGGATCCGTTTTTTTCACATATGCATGGAGTTGGTTTGATAAGAGCCACACCTGTACCCATAATGCAGCTAGAAAGGAGCCATATGCAAAGAAAGAGTGGGGCATAGAGAAAACACCATGGATCGGCAATCAATGACACTGGATCCCACCATAGCAGAGTCTGAGCTGGGGGTGTTGGTTTCATCATGTTAAAATATGGCTAATAAGGCGTTCCTTGTTTTCAAAAAATGCAAGGAGATAATGTGTATAAAAGAATCATAAAATATTTGGGTTTATATTTTATGATGCTTATATACACACTTGTTATTCCAAACAAGGGGTTATACTTTAAAGTCTGGAGAGGTATTTCCAGCCTGGTTTATCTAAACCTATTACTTTTATGAGAGGAGAAAATAGAAACGTATCTTATCTATCAAGATTGTAAATTAAATCAGTACTTGATGCCCTCAGTAGCAGATTTAATTGCCCATATAAAAAGTGAAGGCAAGATTTGACAATAAATGTAAAGTAAACAAGGTCATCCTGAAAGATCACAGCATTCTGGCACATTTATTACCTATATAGATTATTTTGTTTTCCTGATAGTTAATTTTATGTGTCAAATTGGCTAGGCCAAACTACTCAGCTATTTGGTCAAACAAACACCAGTCTGGATATTGCTATGAAGGTATTTTTTAGATGAGATAAACCTCTAAGTCAGTAGACTTTCATTAAAGCAGATTGCTTTCCGTGTGTGGGGGCCTCATCTAATCAATAAAGGCCTTCAGAAAAAACAGACTGGAATTCCCTGGGAAAGAGGACCCTTTGCTCCATTGGCCTGCTAGTTCAGATGTGCTAACCAGTGAAAGAAAAAATCTGCATAAGCTTTGGGCTACAATTTGGAATCTTTTTCACTGTGTGTGGACCTCCTGGGTTTGTATATTGTTTTGTGTACTACAATTTATCTTTGTTCCTTGTAAACTAAGTTACATGTAACATGCCTCTTGATATTCACAGCATTTAGCACAGTTCTCTGAAAGCTCTGTTTTTTGACAGCATGTACTATCTTCAATAAAAGTTTTGATGCATTGCTTAAATAGGAATATGGCTATGGAGACTTATGTTCTGTGTTTCTACACCACCGCCCCCCGCCCCCACCATCTCCTATGTTCTTTTGAAGAAAGATCTATAAAGGCTTTTTTTCCTCTTATAGTTCCAGAGTGAGCCTCTTGACCATTCGTCCTAGGAACTGTCGTGAACGGAAAACAATGTTACACATCTGTATGTGGTTCTCCTTACTTTTTAGGGAGAAAATAGAACTAGTAAGTTGAGAAACATAGGACCATAGGAAGAAGGATGAGTTTTTAGCTTAGGAAAAGAGTTCTAATGTACTTTAATATCACACCTTAACCAATTACCAATAGTCCTGTGAGCAAAACTGTTTATATTTTAATATCATCAGTTTTGTTTGATTTCAGTGCCATGAAACATTAATAACACCTACAGAATCATAGACTAGGTAATATAACTAAGGTTACAAAGTCACATTTAGCTATGAAAGTCTTAATATGTCTAAAACTGTATGCTGCTTTTCTTTGGTAAATATAACCCTAAAAAGTTGCTATCAGGTTATCATTATTTTTAAAGGTGTTCCTAGTTGCTTCCATTTAATAGTCTATTTTCTGTTTCTATTTCCTTTTTGGAGTGGATGTCTGCAAGCACTACTCATGAGCTCGATTGATGTTTGCAGTTCCTGTTTTTTCCTGACCTAGAAGATAGTAAAGAGCATCGCTGGTGGCTATACAACAGAAGGACTTCATTTTTAATAGTACCTCAAGTACCAGGATAAAATCAATATTTTTGTGTTACAAAGGCTTTATTTTAATTAAGGATATTATTACCCTTATAGTTTTATATTTACAAATGTAAGGCTAAAACCCCACAGAATTATCTGAGGATTTAGTCAGTCATTCTCTTTCTTTCTTCCTCTTCTCAGCAATTTCCACTTCATGAATAGTCCCTATTTTATGTGTATAAACCAAACAGGCAGGACCTTGAGATCATGTAAACTTTTTAATGATAAACTTGAATTTAGTATTAACATTCAAACATCCTACAAAAGGGTGCCACTTAATATAATGTTTACACAATATGAATAAGGTTTTTGATGTGCTATTGCAATTGGTTTGCCAGTATTTTATTGAAGATTTTTGCATCTATGTTCATCACGGATATTGGCCTGAAGTTTTCCTTTTTTGTTGAGTCTCTGCCAGGTTTCAGTATCAGGATGATGTTGGTCTCACAAAATGATTTGGGAAGGATTCCCTCTTTTTGGATTGTTTGGAATAGTTTTAGAAGGAGTGGTATGAGCTCCTCTTTGTATATCTGGTAGCATTCGACTGTGAACTCATCTGGACCTGGGCTTTTTTTGGTTGGTAGGCTATTAATTGCAGCCTCAACTTCAGCCCTTGTTATTGGTCTACTCAGAGTTTCAACTCCTTCTCGGTTTAGGCTTGGGAGGGTGCCAATGTCCAGGAGTTTATCCATTTCTTCCAGGTTTACTAGTTTATGTGCATAGAGTTGTTTGTAGTAATCTCTGATGGTAGTTTGTATTTCTGTGGAGTCAGTGATGATATCCCCTTTATTGTTTTTCATTGTATCTACTTGATTCTTCTCTCTTTTCTTTTTTATTAATCTGGCTAGTGGTCTATTATGTTAATCTTTTCAAAAAACCAGCTCCTGGATTTATTGATTTTTTGAAGGGTTTTTTGTGTGTGTGTGTGTGTGTGTGTCTCTATCTCCTTCAGTTCTGCTCTGATCTTAGTTATTTCTTGTCCTCTGCTAGCTTTTGAGTTTTTTTGATCTTGCTCCTCTAGCGCTTTCAATTTTGATGATAGGGTGTCGATTTTAGATTTTTCCTTGATTCTCATGTGGGTATTTATTGCTATAAATTTTCCTCTAGACACTGCTTTAAATGTGTCCCAGAGATTCTGGTACGTTGTATCTTCATTCTCATTGATTTTGAAGAACATCTTTATTTCTGCCTTAATTTCATTGTTTATCCAGTCAACATTCAAGAGCCAGTTGTTCAGTTTCCATGAAGTTGTGCAGTTCTAAGTTAGTTTCTTAATCCTGAGTTCTAATTTGATTGTACGGTCATCTGAGAGATTGTTATGATTTCCATTCTTTTGCATTTGCGGAGGAGTGATTTCCTTCCAATTATGTGTTCAGTTTTAGAGTAGGTGCTATGTGGTACTGAGAAGAATGTATATTCTGTGGATTTGGGATAGAGAGTTCTGTATGTCTGTTAGGTTTGCTTGGTCTAGATCTGAGTTCAAGTTTTGGAAATCCTTGTTAATTTTGTGTCTCGTTGGTCTGTCTAATATTGACAGTGGACTGTTAAAGTCTCCCACTATTATTGTGTGGGAGTCTAAGTCTCTTTGTAGGTTGTTAAGAACTTGCTTTATGTATCTGGATGCTCCTGTACTGGGTGCATATATATTTAGGATTGTAACCTCTTCTTGTTGCATTGATCCTTTTACCATTATGTAATGCCCTTCTTTGTCTCTTTTGATCTTCGTTGGTTTAACGTCTATTTTATCAGAGACTAGGATTGCAACTCCTGCTTTTTCTTTGCTCTTCATTTGCTTGGTAAATCTTCCTTCATATCTTTATTTTGAGCCTATGTGTGTCCTGGCACATGAGATGGGTTTCCTAGACACAGCACACCAATGGGTCTTGACTTTTTATCCAATTTGCCAGTCTGTATCTTTTGATTGGGGCATTTAGCCCATTTACATTTAAGGTTAATATTGTTATGTGTGAATTTGATCCTGCCGTTTTGATGCTAGCTGGTTGTTTTGCCCATTAGTCGATGCAGTTTCTTCATTGTGCTGATGCTCTTTACCATTTGGTACATTTTTGGAGTGGCTGGTACTGGTTGTTTCTTTCCTTGTTTAGTGCTTCTTTCAGGAGCTCTTGTAAGGCAGGCCTGGTAGTGACAAAATCTCTCAGCAATTGCTTGTTCATAAAGGATTTTCTTTCTTCTTCACATACAAAGCTTAGTTTGGCTGGATATGAAATATTAGATTGAAAGTTCTTTTCCTTAAAGATATTGAATATTGGCCCCCACTCTCTTCTGGCTTGTAAGGTTTCTGCTGAGAGATCTGCTGTGAGTCTGATGGGCTTCCCTTTGTGGGTAACCCGACCCTTCTCTCTGGCTGCCCTTAGCATTTTCTCTTTCATTTCAACCCTGGTGAATCTGACGATTATGTGCCTTGGGGTTGCTCTTCTTGAGGAATATCTTTGTGGTGTTCTCTGTATTTCCTGGACTTGAATGTTGGCCTGCCTTGCTAGGTTGGGGAAGTTCTCCTGGATAATATCCTAAAGAGTATTTTCCAGCTTGGATTCATTCTCTTCGTCACATTCAGGTACACCTATCAAACGTAGATTAGGTCTTTTTACATAATTCCATATTTCTTGGAGGTTTTGTTCATATCTTTCCACTCTTTTTTTTCTAATCTTGCCTTCTCATTTTATTGTTTTGAGTTGGTCTTCAATCCTGATATCCTTTCTTCAGCTTGGTGATTCAGCTATTGAAACTTGTGTATGCTTCGTGAAGTTTTGTGTTTTTCAGCTCCGTTAAGTCATTTATATTCTTCTCTAAGCTGTTTATTCTCATTAGCATTTTGTCAAACCTTTTTTCAAGGTTTTAGTTTCTTTGCATTGGGTTAGAACATGTTCTTTTAGCTCAGAGAAGTTTGTTATTACCTACCTTCTGAAGCCCATTTCTGTCAATTCATCAGACTCATTCTCCATCCGGCTTTTTCCCTTGCTGGTGAGGAGTTGTGATCCCTTGGAGGAGGATAGGAGTTTTTTGAAATTAAGAAAATAATTTTCTTTAGTTATTAACAAAAAATATGATTATTTGGTTATTTAATTACTTTTAGTTTGGCAGTGTCCCTAAAGAATATATTGCCAAGTAAAACTATTTTTGTTAATTTATTTATTATACTTTAAGTTCTGGGGTACATGTGCAGAATGTGCAGATTTGTTACGTTGGTCTACACGTGCCATAGTGGTTTGCTGCATCTATCACCTCATCATCTACATTAGGTATTTCTTCTAATGCTATCCCTCCCCAAACCCCCCCCAACTCCCTGCTATCCCTCCCCTAGGCCCCTACCTTTCGACAGGCCCTGGTGTGTGATGTTCCCCTTGTGTCCATGTGTTCTCATTGTTCAACACCCACTCATGAGTGAGAACATGTGGTGTTTCATTTTCTCTTCTTGCGTCAGTTTGCTGAGAATGGTGGTTTCCAGCTTCATCCATGTCCCTGCAAAGAACATGAACTCATCCTTTGTTATGGCTGCATAGTATTCCATGGCACATATGTGCCACATTTTCTTGATCCTGTCTCTCACTGATGGGCATTTGGGTTGGTTCCAAGTCTTTGTTATTGTGAACAGTGCTGCAATAAACATATGTGTGCATGTGTCTTTATAATAAAATGATTTATAATCCTTTGGGTATATACCCAGTAATGGGATTGGTGGGTCAAATGGTATTTCTATATCTAGATTCTATAGGAATTGCCTACACTGTCTTCCACAATGGTTGCACTAATTTACACTCTCACCGACAGTGTAAAAGCTTTCCTATTTCTCCACATCCTCTCCAGCATCTGTTGTCTCCAGATTTTTTAAGGATTGCTATTCCAACTAACATGAGATTGTATCTCAATGTAGTTTTTATTTGCATTTCTCTAATGACCGGTGATGATGAGCTTTTTTCCATATGTTTGTTGGCTGCATAAATGTCTTCTTTTGAAAAGTGTCTGTTCATATTCTTCACCCACTTTTTGATGGGGTTGTTTGCTTTTAAAAAATGTTTATCTAATATCTTATTACTGAAGTAAACGTCATTGTCCTTTTTACATATTTCTAAATCAGTTTGCAAACATTAGTATTTTTTTGTATCTATGTTTATAAATGGAATTGGTCTGTAAGTTTTCTTTCTCAGAGTATTCTTAGAGTATCTTGACATTTCAGTTGAACTAATAGCCTTAAATATTTGATAGAGTTCATCTTTGAGGCTACTGGAGCCAGTTCTTCTTGTGATCATATTTTAAATATGAATTCATTTTTTTAAAACAGTTACAAGGCTATTTACATCTTGGTAAATTTATTGGCATGTTTTCCATAACATATAGATTTTTATATGTTGCCTAATATATATTTAATGTCTGTAGAATCTTTGATGGTATTACCTTTTCTCTCTCTGAAATTGATAATTTTTTACCTTTGTCTTATTTCTTATTTTCCAGATCATTCTACTTTGGGGTTTATTTTATCTTTTCAAAGAACAATGTTCTAACTTTGACAATTCTTTTTATTGTTTCTATTTCATTGATTTTTGTTCTTATTGTTATTATTTCTTTTTTATCTACATTTAGTTTACCTTTATCTCTTTTCTAACATCTTGAGCTACATTCAGAGTTTATTAAATTTTTAGTCCTATCCTTTTTCTCATCCATAAAAATGAAGCTGTAAATTTCTAATTTTAGTTGCTTTTCGTAACCTTGGTATGTGGAATCTTAGCTATCTTTTAATTAATACTATTTTCTTATAATTCATTCATTGACCTATGGGTTATAAATAATTATATTTCTTAATTTCCAAAAATTATGGCAAGATATTATTGTTATTAATTTCCGTTTTAATTCTGTGATCACAGATTTTCTGTAGCATTTTAATAATTAAAATGTATTGGCATTTTCTTCGGTCAGTTTTTATAAATATTTTAGGTATTCTTGAAAATAATTTGCATTCTATGGTTGTGGGGTGCAACAAATCATGTCTTATTGAGTCAAATTTGTTAATCCTTTTGTTTAAATCTATGCTTTATTATATATTTTTTGTCTTTTCCATCATATTGGGAAAGTTGCTTTAAAAACCTCTGCAATAATTATGAATTTCTCCTTGTAGTTATATCAGTTTTGTTTATAATATTTTCAAATGATTATGTTAGTTGCATACAAATTCAAAAGTGTTTTATCTTACTGGTGAACTGAACATTTTATTCTTAAAATGTGCCTCTCTTTATTCCTTTTAATGCCTGTTGTCCTTAAGTTTACTAATTTTGAAATAATGTATTTATTTTAGTTTTTATTTTTTATCTTTTTTACATGGTATGGTTTAAGAAAAATTTTACTTTGAAGTAAACTTTCTGTATGTTTTATATACAAACATGGGTCTTTTATTATAATCTTACCGTCTTTGTCTTCTCATTGACTTTCCAATTTATTTACATTGAATGTAATTACTATGAGTTTAACTCTACAATTTTCTTTTTGATAACTATTTCCCAAACCTGCTTTCTTAAAAAATTTATTCCTGTTTGCTTTCCATTGGTAGGTTAGTTTATATTATTCCATTTTGTTTACTATTTATTGGAATTCATTTATTATTGTACTTTCTATTAGTGGGTATGCTAGAGGCTATTAAAAACACATTTGATTTATTAATATAATACTAATTTGTACTTTTATTCTTCTTTCCTTCTCCCAGACAATGCAAAGATCTTAGAACACTTTAAAATCAATGTATCTATGTATGAATCTCTATTTAATTCATATATATGGATGTCTATTTGTATTTGAATATATATTTATGTATCTGTATATCATTATTTTTCTTAAATTCTGCTGTATAAAAATTTCCTCATTTTACTTTCACTCTTATTTTCACTGGGTATGGAATTAAAAATTGGTAGGTATTTTTTTTTTCTGCACATTTAATTTGGTTTGGCTCTGTGTCCACATGCAAATCTCACCTTGAATTGTAATTCCGGTAATCCCCACAGGTCAAGAGAAGGACCAGGTGGAGGTAATTGAGCAGGTGCGGATAACTGACCAGGTGGAGGTAACTGAATCATGGGGGTGATTTTCCCCACGCTGTTCTCATGATGATTAGTGAGTCTCACGAGATCTGATGGTTATATAAGCGTCTGTCACTTCTGCTGCTTGCACTCATTCGCTTTTCTGTTGTCCTGTGAAGAGGTACCTTCCGCTGTGACTGTAAGTTTTTTTTGCGGACCCCAAGTCATGTGGAACTGTGAGTTAATTAAATCTCTTTCCTTTATAAATTACCCTGTCTTGGGCAGTTCTTTATCGCAGCATGAAAATGAACTGACTGAACATTGAAAATATTAATTTATTTCCCTTGATTCCATTGTTTCTGTTAAGAAATCAGCTTTAAAGAAAATTTAGCTCTTTGTTTTTTGTATTCTTCCATTTTACCGTGCGGTGTCTTTGTGAAGATTTCTTTAGTGTTCATTGGGAATAATTGGATGTTTGAATCAGTAAAGTGGTGTCTTTAATTAGCTCTTGCTTAATACTTCCTGTGTTTCATATACTTCTCTCTTTCTGAAGTTCTAAGTACACATATGTTGGAGCTTTGCACTGTGTCCAATATGTCTGTTACCTATTCTTGTTTTTGTCTCTCCACTATGCTTAATTCTCAATCAATATTTTCTGACATAACTTAGTTTTCTAATTATCTCTTCAGCTGTGTCTAATTTACTATTAAAACACATCTCATTTTAAAATTTTAGCTTTTATATTTGTATATTAGAGATGTTTGGTTTTTTTAAAAGCTGCAAAGTAATTTTCATAGTTTTGTCTTCTACTAAAACTTTTGTTTGTTCAAGTTCTCAAATTAAAGAAGCAGTTATTTAAAAGTCTAAGTCTAATAATTAGAATATATTCAGTCTCCCTTTAAATCTGCTATTATTAATTTTTAAATATTAAATGTTTATAAAAATTTACTGTTACTTTCCCTTTATGTTATCTCATTTTCATGTTTGTTGAGTATTATACTTGCAAATTGTTTATGGACATAATCTGAGGCCTAGAATGATGGTTTTTTCTTAAGAGGATTTTATTGGTGGCCTCTCCTCCATAGTTTCTAGTTTTTTCATTTGTCCTTAACAGGAGAGTTTGTATTATTTAGTTCTCTGTTATAGAAAATGCATCAAATTTTATCCTTTTAGAATACTGACAACTGTTTGTGTCCACTTTCTACAATTACCCTAAGCTTAGCAGTTTCTTGAAAACTCCCATAATGATCAAATGAAGTGATTCAGTGATTTCTTTTGTACGTTATTTAGATGTTCTAAAATGTATTTTTTTCAGGTCCAGAAATAATATTGTTTTATCATTGTTAAACTAAATTTTAAATGTATTCACGAAGAACTATTTTCATTTGAAATTAATTGGTACTGAGTTCTGTATGATCGCTCTCGGCAATATTTGTTGAAGCTATTTTTAGGGGTGTGCTATTGAGGACATATAATTAATACTAAAGATGTTTCTATTCCTGTTAGCTGGTATACATAATTTATCTAAAAACTTAGCTCAGGGTTTCTGGCTTTCTAACCTCTATACTAGGGAGGTTATATGTGATAGTGGCAAAAAAAAAAAAAAAAAAAAAAAAAGTTGTGGCCAGGCACGGTGGTTCAGTATTTTGACTACTTGCTCTTGTAATTCAAAAGCTGTGTGGCAAGACCTGGCTTGGCGGAAGATTTAGTAAGTGTATCCTGTTCCATCTTATTGTGGGAGGAAAAAAAGGCAAAATGAAACTTATGAAATAATTACTAAAGTCAGAAAAAGAATCCACCAGTTTCTCCTTTTATATGTTTGAATTTGCAGAATGACCTTTGGGATGAAAGAAATAAAAGATACATTCTAGTACCACCATGTGTAGAAGAGGCAGGATTAGGCTTGTGGCAATAAAATAATGTTCCAAGGACTTAAAGGTTTCTTCATCAATTATCATAGAAAAGTTCAGTTGTTTGTTTGGAACAAAATGAAGTGATGGACTGCAGGAACAAAATAAAAATATTGAACTCCTGAGAACTACTCAAGATACCTTCTACACTGGGCACAGTAAAATGTACCAGCATGACTGGGTAACATGTTTGATTTCCTTTTCTTCTCCATTTAAACCATCTCTGCATTCTCCTTCTCTTGTTTCTGTCACACTCTTTCTCTTCTTTTACCTGTTCAATACATCTTCAAAATTTATCTCTGACTTTTTATCTGCATTACTTTTTCTGTTGTTGTTTGAGGCACAGTCTCCATCACGCAGGCTGGAGTGCAGTGATGGGATCTTAGCTCACTGCAACCTCAATCTCCTGAGTTCAAGAGATTCTCATGTCTCAGCCTCCCAAGTAGCTGGGATTACAGACACCTGCCACCATGCCTGGCTAATTTTTGTATTTTTAGTAGTGATGGAGTTTCACCAAGTTGCTCAGTTTGGTCTCAAACCTCTGACCTCAGGTGATCCACCTGCCTTGGCCTCCCAAAGTGCTGGGATTACAGGCGTGCACCACTGCACCTGGCCTTATATGCATTACTTTTTATCTGTATAACTTGTTGCTCACACAGTGTTCCCTTCTGCACTGATGTATCTTCAAACTTGATCTCTCAAAATTCTTCCTGAGAAACTTAGTAGCTTGCTATTCTGGAGGAACAGGGAGAGGATATTCGAGGGCCTGAGAGATGTGTCCCTGCTCTCAAGCATCTTTCTCTCTTGGAATAATTGCTCTCTTAGTTTTCTAAATGGCAAGTGAGGAAAAACATGCAATTTAAGCCAACTACTGACTTCTACCATGAATTTCATGCTGTTTAAAAAAAAAATCCTGTTTCCTCAGCCATTATATAAAATGAGTAATTTTTATATCCTCATTAGCAAGTAGGTAGTAAAATTTCAAGATGAGTGTATCTATAGCAAATATATCAAGTGTTTTTTTAAAAGTCTGTTTCAAAAGTAGTTATATTTTAGATGCTGAGTTTATATGCCCCCTTTCCTTTTATATTTTATCCTTAAATAGCATTGACATTTGCACTTAGGTGGCAAGTAATAGTGAAGAATGAGTTTTTCTTTCCTTTTTGATATGCTTAGCGAAGCAATAATATTGGATATATTGAAAATGGCAACATTTTAGTTTAATTATGTGCATTTATTCTCATATCTATATGGTCAAGTAATTGGTGATAACTATA
The DNA here is from genome assembly GCA_004027715.1 of Plecturocebus donacophilus. Lineage (NCBI taxonomy): Eukaryota > Metazoa > Chordata > Mammalia > Primates > Pitheciidae > Plecturocebus > Plecturocebus donacophilus. Next base: position 17,012 of record PVKP010019904.1, on the reverse strand, counting down.
TGACATAGATATTTTGCAGAGATTTGTTATTCAATCACATAAAAAAGCAGTGCCTTCCTAAATCAAAAGACATAGAAGCAAAAAGAAGTACATAACCCAGTGGATTTTATTGTTCATAGCTTCTTTCCAGTTGCCTATTTTATATATAAAAAGGAGTCTATTTTATCTCCTATATTCAATTGTCCAGTTGGAAAATAAATTTATAGTAAAAGAATGATGACTGAAAAATAATGCCTGCTGGACAGTATTTTCCATTTTGACAAGATCCAATGGAGTAATCCAAGTCTTGTTCCATTTTGGAGTCAAAATTATGTTTGCTATTACTTGTTTCATTGGAGGGTTTCTGTTGCACTTCAAATACAGCAAATACAAAGTCAGTGATTTTGTCTATAAGCACAGTTACCTTGATCAGCCTTTTCAAGGATGCTTAAGTCCAGCTGTCATGAGTACATATAATCATGGGCTCTCCAGCCTCTTCTCAAACTTTTGGGTAAGAGAAAATGTATTGTTTTGTGAACATACTACTGTTAATTCCAGAAAGTTTTAGGTAAAAAGTATATCTATTTTTAATCTAAATATCTTCTTCCCTGTAATTGTTCCATTGAGTCTTCTTGAGTCTTCTTGTTTCCGGCTAAGCTGCACAGGCTTGGTTTAAACTGTCTGACTCGGATGCTCTTGAAAGCAGCTTGTGTGCTTTTCAGAGAGGTGGTTTCTGTTTATAGAGTGGTCATTCCATTTTCCCACTTCCTGCCTTCACTGGAGAAGAAGGAGTACGTCAAGGGGAGTTTCTGCTCTCCTGTAGATGCACTTAGGAATATGGAGGTTTTCTCTAAAGGACAGAAAAGAAGTGGCATAGAAAGAGACAGACAGAGCAAGATAGGGAGAGAAAAATATATAAAAGAGATAAACACAGAAAAGACAGCAGAAGGCAGAGGTGTCAGGAGGGAAGAGTGTGGCCAGGGGCTGTATGAACATTTGTCAGTATTCCCATAGACTTCTCGCTCTTGATATTTCATTTTTTAAATGCAGCCCAAGGTCAATATATTTTGGCTATCTCATCACACTGTTGATTCACATTGAGCTTTTAGACAAAACAGCTCCTTTTTAAAAACTAACACAACAGCAATTTAACATTCATTGAGAGTTGAGTCTGTGACTCAACAATGTTTTAAGGTCATTTAATCCAACAGCATTAATAAAAGATCAGTACTGTTTTTATTATACCTGTTTTATGGATGAATAAATGGAAACACAAAGAAGTTAAATGACTTGTTCCAGTTCATGCGGTGAGTGAGTGGTAGAGCAAAGATTCCAGACCATCTTTCCTATCCTGAGCTTATGCTCACATAGTTTTGATAAAGTCTAGACTTCATTTATCTATATTAATTTTATTTTTCATGAATTTGGCTCATTTCATCCTGCTATTTTTAATCTCAACTCGCCTATGTGTTGGCTATTTCTCAGATTTTTATATTAGCAAATAATAAGCAAATCACTTTTTTCTTATTCAAAGCATTCATAGACTTGATCAACAGAATGGCCAAGGGTGGTGTATAATGACTTTCCCTAACCACCTGCACGCTACTTGTTCCTTCTCACTAGCCAGTTCTTCTCATTTTATTCTGGTTCACTTTTCTTACAGTTCTTATTACTATCTTTGAGATAAGCAATAAGTAAGGACCTTGATCGTGTGGTTCACTATTTTATCCCCGGTATCAATCACTTTGCAAGGCATGTGAGAATTACTTAAATGTTATTTACACAAAGGACTTTTGGGAATGGTTCATGAACTATTCACTAGTCATAGTTATTAAAATGTTTCATACTTTCTCTGTACCAAGTATTAGGCCATATACAACCAAAATGAACACATGGAGCTAATAACATCTTTGCTGTAAAGATTTTATTTTTTTTCTGATACTTGCTTTCATTTAGTTTGATGGGTATATATGGTAGAGAAATGTGGACACAGACCAGGACTCAACATAGAGAGCAGAATTTATGTACTTGGTTTTTTTTAAATATATTTTACCAATAAATAGGAATTGGCCACATTAACTTATTTATATAATGTCTACTTTGAGGTCATGTGCCTAACAGATATTTTCTATTATTAATTGAGGAGGGTAAAGATCACCTGGTGACATCAAACAGGCCAGACAGAGACAAAACTCCTTATCTGAGGAATGTGTAAGTAATTAAATGTCCTTATTTAAAGTCAGCATTTGGTTACAGGCCTCTTTCCAAAAAGAAACTTACAAGTAACTAGAATTCCCATACATCTCCAGAATGCATGCATGCCAAAACTTGTTATGCAAACCTTGCTTACATTAAGGCACTAAAATGTCTACAAATATAAACCTTTATCACGATCTACGTGGCTAATAGGGTCCAAAGGACCCTTAAGCTCCCACTTTAAGGTACATAAATGTTCCCAAGGAAAATCCGCCACAGCACATTCACTCCTCTCTTGCTGAGGTACCCACCGCACTCCTCTGCAGTGTACTTTCTATCTAATAAAACTTTGCTTTTCAAACCTATACTCGTCAATAAATTCTTACCGACCTGCAAGTTGACCCCCTTCCAATGCCGTGGTCCTGATACCTCACTTGGCATTAATAATAGACTGAATATATGAAAGGGAAAGTCTTATCTTACTGGAGAAATGGAATGCCTAGATTTTCATTTTGATTCCTTTATGCATTTAATATTATAATTTAAAAAACATTCTGTGTCTGGGCTCAAAAATTTATTTATAAGAAAATATTTGTAATATAGGTTTCTGGGGTTTGGTGGAGCTAATGAAGATAATTTACTTGAAAGAAATATAGATGTTAGTCTTCTTTTGCAAGATAAATTTTGGATTATTCTTTCAAAATAGCATCTTTGAGTTTCATTTTGGTAATACCATATATTCTGATAAGTGGTGTGAATCACTGCTTAGAATAATTTTTTTACCATCTCCTTTCACTGAAATGTTGAGATGTTTCCTGTTTCTTTAAAATAATTTGAGTGTTAGCCTTGATTCATAATCTTTTTCTGTATCTCAAGTATTTGTGCCCCCTGTTTTAAGCAGGAACAGCTGAAAATGTTGAGAACTCACTTAGTGAAACATAAACAACAGGTTTAAAGTACTAAAATGGAGCATTGCCTTCTTTCCCCCTGTCAATTGTTAAATGTAAATGCTTTAGACTGAATATCCATAAAATGTAATGATTGCCTCAGCTGGGATTCTGTTGTCTTCCAGTTTCTTCATATATATTTTTAAAAATGCAACTGTTTTGTTTTTAAGGGTGCTGCATTTTTACATGTCTTTTCTATTCTCTAAGCTTTTAGTGCACAGAGAAATCCTTATAATAGCCCCGTTTTCAACTTTGATTGCAAAAAGTTGGCCACGTTAGTCACCGAGTCTCTGAACTCTTAATTCCAGTGGGCCCCAATCTGCTGTGAATGCAAATCAGCTGATCCTAATTGCGCCCTAATGGGAGGGCTTCCTGGAAAGCAGTTTTCTACATGTAACACTCCAGAAGCCATAGAAGGCCCAGCAAGTGGAGATAAGAAAAATTGCTCCAAATCTGAAGTCTAATAACCTGGAGTTACACAGGTCAATTTCCATCTCACAGGACACTTTGGGGTGATGACTGGTCTAGGCTATGTATTCTCCCATGATAAACAAGGCACATCTATATGCTGGACTAGAACTTAGCAATAAGTGTTTGCTTTAATTAACAAAAATATGAAAGAAAACCTAAGTACTAATTTCCTTTGCCACCTTTATAGATACTCAATTCATTTTCTCATTTCTGTCATAATTCCAGGCCCTCCAGGGTCATTGTCTCCTCTAAATCTCTTAAGCCAATCACCACCAGGATAAAATGAAATAAAATAGTCTGCTGCCTTCTTCTCTCATTGATGAGCACTCGTGTTTTCTTCCATAATTTTTCAAATAAAATAAAACATTTGTTATTAATTTCTATTCTAGTGGGTATGTATGTGTTCTTTGCCATGGTAGATTACACACTCATCATTTAATCTGATCGTGAGGAACCAGCAGACAAGCCTAAATTCAGAGGCATTCTTCAAAAATAACTGACCCGTACTATTGGAAACTATCAATAACATGAAAGACCAAGAAAGGCAGAGAATGTTACAGATAAAGGAGACTAAAGAGATAGGACAACTGAATAATCCAGGATTGTCTTTTGCTTATAAAGCGTACAAATGGGGCAACTAGAGAGCTCTTAAAAAGACCTATAGATTAGTTGCATTATCGTGCTAAAGTTACTTTTTGCACCTGTAATCTCAGCTACTTGGGAGACTGAGGCAGGAGAATCACTTCAACCCGGGAGGTGGACATTGCAGTGAGCTGAGATCACGCCACTGCACTCAAGCCTGGACAACAGAGCGAGACTGTTTCAAAAAAACCACAAAAAAACTTGGCCCTCCATGTTGAATCCTTCTTAGAGAGGGCTGACTTCTCTGGTGGGTGTTGTGCCTGACCTCTCCTCCAGAAACTGCCTCCCAGCTGTGATGGTTCGTCCAAACCCAAGTTAGTATCTATAATTTTATGTACAATGCTTGATATTCCAGAGATTCTATTATTTGCATATTATTTTTCTACATTTATACTTTTATATTTTTATTTAAAAGGTTATATTTAAAAATATATTTTGTTTGCCCTATCAATGCTCCCAAATCATTCAAGGTGACATGCCATTAGAATAGACAACAGAAGCTTTTTTTTAAATTGTACTTTAGGTTCTGGGGTACATGTGCAGATCATGCAGGATTGTTGCATAGGTACATACACGGCAAGGTGGTTTGCTGCCTTCATTCCCCCATCACCTATATCTGGTATTTCTCCCCTGTTATCCCTCCCCTAGCCCCCACAACTGACAGCAGTGTGTGATGCTCCCCTCCCTGTGTCCACATGTTCTAATTGTTCAATACCCGCCTGTGAGTGACAACATGTGGTGTTTGGTTTTCTGTTCTTGTGTCAGTTTGCTGAGAATGATGGTTTCCAGATTCATCCATGTCCCTATGAAGGATATGAACTCATAGTTTTTTATGGCTGTGTAGTATTTCATGGTGTATATGTGCCACATTTTCTTTATCCAGTCTATCGTTGATAGACATTTGGGTTGGTTCCAGGTCTTGCTATTGTAAACAGTGCTGTGATGAACATATGTGTGCATATGTCCTTATAATAGAACAATTTATAATTCTTTGGGTATATACCCAGTAATGGGATTGCTGGGTCCAATGGAATTTCTATTTCTAGGTCCTTGAGGAATCGCTACACTGTCTTTCACAATGGTTGCACTAATTTGCACTCCCAGCAGTGTAAAAGTGTTCCTATTTCTCCACATCCTCTCCAGCATCTGTTGTCTCCAGATTTTTTAATGATCACCATTCTAACTGGTGTGAGATGGTATCTCAACATGGTTTATTTGCATTTCTCTAATGACCAGTGATGATGAGCATTTCTTTATATGTTTGGCCTCATAGATGTCTCCTTTTGTAAAATGTCTGTTCATATCCTTCACCTGCTTTTGAATGGGTTTGTTTTTTTCTTATAAATCTGTTTTAGTTCTTTGTAGATTCTGGATATTAGCCCTTTGTCAGATGGGCAGATTGCAAAATTTTTTTCCCATTCTGTTGGTTGCCAGTTCGCTCTAATGATTGTTTCCTTTGCTGTACAGAAGCTCTGGAGTTTACTTAGATCACATTTATCTATTTTGGCCTTTGTTGCCATTGCTTTTGGTGTTTTAGCCATGAAGTCCTTGCCTATGCCTATGTCCTGAATGGTTCTGAGTAGGTTTTCTTCTAGGGATTTTATGATATTAGGTCTTATGTTTAGATCTTTAATCCATCTGGAGTTAATTTTAGTGTAAGGTGTCAGGAAGGGATCCAGTTTCTGCTTTATGCACATTGCTAGCCAGTTTTCCCAACACCGTTTATTAAACAGGGAATCCTTTCTTCATTGCTTGTTTTTTCTCAGGTTTGTCAAAGATCAGATGATTGTAGATATGTGGTGTTGCTTCTGAGGCCTCTGTTCTGTTCCACTGGTCTATGTCTCTGTTTTGGTACCAGTACCATGCTGTTTTGATTACTGTGGCCTTGTAGTATAGTTTGAAGTCAGGCAGCATGATGTTTTATTCATCATGATCAAGTAGGCTTCATCCCGGGGATGAATTGTCTTTCCTCTATGGCAGAGATGACAAACACAAATGCTTATAAGGGCCAAGCTGACTGCAAATAACAGAAGCAGCCAGGGCACATGAAAAAATACCTCTCTCTATGTATTCACTTTGCTCTTAACTCTATAATAAAAAATCACCATGCATGTGATGATAAATGATAACATATGTACCTTAGAATCAAAGACAGAAAAGTTATATAAAAGCATGAAAGATGAAATTTACCTGAGATCTTGACAGATTAAACTGCTGCTAACGTGCGGTTAAGATTCTCTCAGTCCTTTCTCCATGTTCTCACATATACATATACACATTAAAATACGTGTAAGGGGAATCATTTACCTAGATGGTTTCTCATGTAATAAATACGTATGTATCTAGTCATTCTGTAATATCTGAACACTTTTTCATTGTATATTTGTGCTATAATTTAAGTGGTAAGTCATCTATTGATGGACACGGAAGTTTACATTTTTTTGTACGGAAATACGTCACACTGCGACATTCCCATTTATTTATGCTTTTTGTAGCTGTTACTGCAGAGCCAAGATTTCTTTGTTTTTTTTTTTGAAATGAAGTCTTGCTGTGTAGCCAGGCTGGAGTGCAGTGGCGCAATCTCGGCTCACCGTAACCTCCGCTTCCTGGATTCTAGCAATTCTCCTGCCTCAACCTCCCGAGTAGCTGGGACTACAGGCATCCGCCATCATGCCCAGCTAATTTTTGTGTTTTCAGTAGAGACGGGGTTTCACCATGTTGGCCAGGAGTGTCTCGATCTCTTGACCTCGTGATCCGCCCACCTCGGCCTCCCAAAGTGCTGGGATTACAGGCGTTGGCCACCGCGCCTGGCCAGAGCCAAAGTTTCTATGCATTGAAATTTAGACTTGGATTGCAAACATGACCTCCAGAATTCCCTAAATAATTGTGAATTACACTCCTAAAAAGAAGCAAATCCATAAACTCATGCCATGGATGATTAAGGGAAGCTTGAATTACTCAGAGGCTTTTTATTTTCAAGAAAGATACTTGGAGAACAGAATGAATTAATTCAAGGAAATAAATACTGAATATTTGATTTATAGGTATCCTTTTAAAGTCCAACAACAGAAACCTCAAGATATGCCGCATAGCTAGTAAAAGGATACATTTATGGGGCTGAGAAACATGGTGTGAATGCAAAACTGAATGTTAGTCATTTCTTTTTTAACTTGTATGCTTTCCTCAAGGAATTTGTTAGGACCTTTGATTGCTGGCTTTATTTTGATTACTGGGATAATAAGAGTATGTATGAAATGATTCAGGCACTCAGAATACATAGAACTCTTTTTGAAATATTTAATCTTTCAATTCTACCTTCATTTAATGCTTATATACAGTACATCTCCTGATTAGCCCCTGGGAGAAATCTGAAAAATGAACCATCATTATAAGGTAAATAAAAATAAAGGAGAACATGAGACAGAGCTGTTTTGCATGAGCATGGGACAAAAGAGCAGAAGAGATTTGGGTAAGGAAAAAGAAGACTTGGTGGTTTTGCTGGAAGGAAAGTAGACACTTACTCCAGGAAAGTGAATGAAAAATTGGCATTTGACTTTCTGATCACTGTAATTATCAGTAATGGTCAATTGTAATTATTACAATTTAGAAAAATGAAGGAATCTGGCTGGGACTCAGGCATTTAGTTGCCATGTTATGATCGTATCATTTGGAAAGCTTTCATTTTCATTCATGGAGATGAATAATTTCTTTTTGATGAGAAGAAAGCAAACTTCCTCTGCTTCGTTTTATATCTTACAATCTGCTGGAGAAATGTCTGATTTATATTCCTTTTATGCAAATGATATACATTATAATCACAGAGGTTTATCAACTTTTTCTCCCTTTTGTTGTAATTTCTTCTCTTGAGAGAAGCATTTGGCCCCAGTGGTCTATGCCTTACCACCTAATAGCATGCTCCAGCTGCTGAGCACTCTCTACAGTGGAACAACTCATTGGATAAAACATGATAGTATTTCTGTTTTGCGTTACAGACGATGCTGTCTGCTGATAAGAGCTGTCATATTTATTATGTCATAGCTTCCTTGTGAGAGAGTATGTGTCCTTACTTTTCAGATAAGAAATCTGACTCGGAGAATTAAAAGCTTTTTTCTTCTAATTTTCTCTTTTTCTCCTGTTCCAGTGCCCATTTATATGACATAAGGTCAAAATTTATTTTCCCAGAGTTTATTCATTATGCCAGTGCCATTTACTAAAAGAAAATCTTTCCTCCTAAAATTATAATATCTTTGTTATCATATATTAATTTCTATCCATTTGGATAGGTGCATGTATGTGTGTATCTATACATAAATATATGTACAGGTGTATATATACATAAATTCTTTATGGACTCCTTTCACTCTTATTTAAACAACAAATTTATTGTTAGATAAAAATCTGCCTTATGTAATATTTAAACTAATGTTAATAGAAGTAATATGAACAAATCTCTAAAAATTAGTATAAACAATATAAAAATTAAATAGATGACGGATAACAGTTATAAACTGATTACGGAAGAATTGCTACAATCTCAGTAACAGTTAAGAGATTGTGAATTATAATCCAGTATGAAACTGATTTTTATCTATTAGTGAATGAAAAGAGAGTAAGCACTAAAAAAGCAAATAATCTCTTTTATAAGATTTGCATATTTTATAAATATAGAATAAGCTGTGGAAGGTTATACATTATGCCTTGGAAAAATGGGGTCATATTAATAAAGCAGGAATAAAAATGGAGACAAGATTATTAACTTTTAAAATATTTTTAACTTTAAAAAATATTCATGTATTAGTTTTTCAAATTAAAAATTGAGCGCAATGAAAATTAGCAAAAATGAACATCTAGAAAGTTATAAAATGTTAACAGAAATTCAGAAAAATAAGCATTCTCGTCATATGTTTTAATTTGAATTCTTCAAAATTGGTCGTGGAAATAAAGATTTGTTTTCAAGTAGTTTATTTGGAAAGTGTTACTAAAAAGTTCTGTTATGGGAGTAGGAAAGTGAAGCAGGGTAGAAGACACTCAGTTAGGGTATGTGACCACGCCCTTGGCCACTGCATGTTATCCTGCTCAAGGGCCAGAAGAGCTGAGGTATTTGTGTTCCAACTCTGGTCATATGGACATTGATTCCAGAGGGAGGAATTAGCTGATCTCTTGAAATGTAGTTCACATCAGAGTATTCCATCAGTTTAAATAGAGTCCCAGCCACAATTTTTAAACATTAGTTTTAATCTCTCTCTGTGTGTGTGTGTGTGTGTGTGTGTGTGTGTGTGTGTGTGTGTGTGTTTTCTCTGTTATCAAAGTGAAATTTAACTGATATTCCACAGGTAAAATAAAGGGCCTATAAGAAGAGAGACTGCAGTTTATTATAAACACCTTTATGCCTTCTCTTTTAACCCTCTTGCTGTCATATTTCATATACATACACTTATATGTTTACATCAGCTTCTATTTTCAGAAGACATTTTGGTATTTGATTATTTTGTTATGAGACACAATATCTGTAATATTGTGAGGCTTTAAACACCTTTCAGCATTTTAATATTTTCTTCTTAATATTCTCAAAATGGGCCAAGCACATTTCAAAGCTAAAAATTCTTTCTCAAATAAATGTGGTTATCTGTTGCCCAGTTTTTGTAATTGAATTACAAATTGATGAATCTTCAGGAATCTCCTCTTGATTAAATTCTCGTGTCAATTTTGGTGGCTTTGTTGTTTAATGGATGAAGGAAATCTTTGAATTGATCTGTTTGATCAAGCTCTCTGGGCACCTGCCGCATTCTTTACTGCTCATAATTCGACACCCAGCTGATTTCAAAATGACTGAACAACAAGATGATTTTTCTCTTCCTTCTTTCTCCTCTACAGTCAACCTGGTTTAGAGCCTGTTTATTAATTTTTTCATTGCAATATAGCACAAGCTTGCTTTTATAATACTGTGCACAATGGATTTTCTAAGATTTGAAGAACCAAGGAAGTACGTTTGTGTGTGTATGTATTTTGTTTTGGAGACAGGGTCTCCCTCTGTTACCCAGGTTAACATGTGGTGGTGTGAACATAGCTCACTGCAGCCTTGAACTCCTGGGCTTAAGTGATTCTTCTCCCTCAGCAACCTGAGTAGCTAGGACTATAGGTGTGCCTGACCATGCTTGGCTAATTTTTAAATTTTTTGTAGAAGTGGGGTCTTGCTATGTTGCCCAGGCTGGTCTTCAACTCTGGCCTCAGGTGATTCTCCTACCTTTGCCTCCTAAAACCCTGAAATTACAGGCATAAACCACAGCACCCAGCCTGATGCATTTGTGAAAGTCACCACAACAGATGCAAAATTATGGCAAATGGATGTGGTTAATAAGGGTAGGATTCAGATAATTTAAAATTTTTATATCTAGGAAAAGTCTAAAGAAAAGCGATGTATGTAAGAAATACTGGTAGTCTTATTAGATTAATTAAGACTTCCCTCTGTGGGCCGAGAAGTATCAAATTCAGCAAATCTCTTAGGAATTATAAATTGTAAATCTCATTTCTGAAAATGGATTTAGGAATGATAACATGATTAAAATAAACTGAACTGCAAATAGTAATAATGGATTATGTGACATACCCATGGCTAGTAACCTTTGATTTTAGGAGAAATAAAATCTTCATTTTAATTCCTTATATATTCATACTTCCATTAATTATAAACTTTGATGACCTCGTTTTGTCACATAACTCATTTCCCCAGGAAAGCAAAACAAACCTGTGTGAGCTGAAGTGGACCTCACCTTCCCAGTATTCACTTTAATCATATCAGTGTTTTAAGAGGGTTAGTGGCCAGTTATCCTGCTGTGTAGAGTTCTGTAAATAGCCAGACCAGGCCCTCTACCTGGAGGAGTTTTTAGTCAGCACTCTTTTTTAAAAGTAATTTATATGTATATTATTGCACTTTAGGTTCTGGGGTACGTATGCAGAACATACAGGATTGTTGCATAGGTACATACGTGGCAATGTGGTTTGCTGTCTCCATCCCCCCATCACCTATATCTGGCATTTCTCCCCATGTTATCACTCCTCAACCTCCCTACCCCGACTGTCCCTCCCCTAGTCCCCCCAACAGACCCCAGTGTGTGATGCTCCCCTCCCTGTGTCCATGTGTTCTCACTGTTCAACACCTGCCTATGAGTAAGAACATGCGGTGTTTGATTTTCCATTCTTGTGTCAGTTTGCTGAGAATGATGATTTCCAGATTCATCCATGTCCCTACAAAGGACATGAACTCGTTATTTTTTATGGCTGCATAGTATTCCATGGTGTATATGTGCCACATTGTCCTTGTCCAGTCTATCATCAATGGGCATTTGGGTTGCTTCCAGGTCTTTGTTATTGTAAACAGTGCCGCAATGAACATACGTCTGCACGTGTCTTTATAATAGAACGATTTATAATCCTTTGGATATATACCCATATTCTAAAATCATGTGTCCTTTTGAGTCTTATATTTCCATTTATTTCTGCTGGCTCTTACAGTGCTTTTGTCATTTTGATTGTGAGCTTATGTTCCTTGAAAATAGACCTGTGGTAATTCTTTGAAGCCTGTGCTATATTATGTTTCTATACATAGGGTTTATGTTCACCTCTGAAAAAGGTCTGAACATACTAGCAAATGAAGACAAGTTTAAAATTCATTTTTTTCTTCAAGTTTTCCATATGCCACAGTGCAGATTTAGGCCTCAAACCTTCAAACCTATGTTTGCTTGTAGTTACAAAATTTTAATTTACTCCTCTACCAATTGCCAAATTTGAGGTTAATATTCTGTAAAAGGGCGGATTGAGCTGTAGTTGATGTTCACATTGTGAATGGAGCCCTGGAGCTAGGATTCTGTAAGGGGGTTCCCATTAGATTGTCAACATTGGACAGAATCTAGGTTTCTCTGTTGGCCCTCATTCTTCTTCAAAACATACACATCAAAACAAACACCAAGTTCCCCGAGATTTTGGCATATACCACATGGTGAAAATCAACATCTAAGCTGGTTTTATGTGTTAGATTCCAACTGTCACTCAATTTTTGGTGTCTGTTCAGTGCTTATTTTCTCACTAGTTCACTTATTTTTTTCTTTAACTCCAGAATTTGTAGTTTTTAAAAAATTATTTTGAGGATTGATATTTATATTTATAGGAACTATGTAATGTCTTATTTTCTCTTATATAAAATTCGGTGTTGTAATTCTGATTGTAGAGAGACATAAAAATTAAATTATGATATACAAAACTTACTACAATTTTGATACATTTTATTTTAATCACACACACGTACATATGCACCCTGTGTATAACACTGATTACCATAAAAAGAATATTTCATATAAAGCTTTCTTGAGAAACTTCATTCTTTACAGCTTCTTATCTTTCTTTTTACAAAAGTAATACATATTGAGTTAGAAAACTTAGAAAATATGGATAATGAAAGAGTTAAAAATTACTACCAACTATAGCAGCTGTTATCATTTGATTTGATGACAAATACAAATTTATATTATACAGGCTTTCTTGTAGCCTGCTTTTCTTCACCTAATAATGTATTGGAGATGCTTTTCTCCATTATTACATGTACTTCCAAAATGTTTTAAAAACTCAGTGTTCCATTTTATGTTAGCAAGATATTTTTAAAAACTAGTCCTTTATCTTTTAGACTTATACCTTATAAAATTGTTATTTATAAAATATATATACTTCCTCTATATGCATTGAATAAATTGAACTTAAAAAAACATTATGCCTGTAATCCCAGCACTTTGGGAGGCCGAGGCAAGCAGATCACAAAGTCAGGAGTTCAAGACCAACCTGGTCAATATGGTGAAACCATGTCTCTACTAAAAATACAAAAATTAGTCAGGCATGGTGGTGCGTGCCTGTAGTCCCAGTTACTCAGGAGGTTGAGGCAGAAGAATTGCTTGAACCTGAGAGGCGGAGGTTGCAGTAAGCAGAGATTGTGCCATGGCACTCCAGCCTGGGCAACAAAGCAAGACTCTGTCTCAAAAACAAACATTATTTTCTTTTTATTTCATATAATGCAATAACTGTCTTTGTATACAGATATGTATCCACATCATAGATTATTTCCTTTATGTAGATTCCTGTTAAGTAGAGTTGTGAAAACCCCAAACAGAAATGTTCTTAAGTATCTTTTATGATGTTGCCAAATAGTTGTCTGGAAAATGTATTCCAGCACCATTTCTGACCAGCACATTTTGACTATTTCAAATACTTGGAGCTTTATCTATTTTTTCAATAATTATTATCTAAAAAAGTCTTGGCTTTTTTATGTTACAGTATTTTTAAAGAGTAATTCTATTGTTTGTTTTAATTACTTTAATTATTATGCTATTTTTCTATACTGATAATGATGTTTACATTTCTTCTGTTGCTAATCCTTTAATGAAATTACCTATTTTTCTACTTGGTTCCAATGCTTTTCACCTTATTTTGAGAATCTCCATTAAGTTTAACTTTCATTATATCTGTGAAACGTTATTTTTTAGCTCTTTGTTATTTGATGTTTAAAGGATATCTTGGCATCAAGAAGCTTCAATCTTTACATACTTAATTTTTAAATTTGGGTTAATGTCATTTCCCCTATTGCATTTGACTGATAAGTCATTCCCACCTCATACTGTTGGCACTTTTTATTAAAAACAATTTATATTCTAGATGAAATGTTTTAACCTATGACATAAAATGTGGATCTGACTTTACATTTTTAAACAACAGTTAGCTGTATAACCAGTCCAAGTATGCCTGTATCATTAAAGTTAATTGGAATCAGGAGATGCGCCTTTTTACATTTTACAAAGTTAAAATCATGTATAAAAAAGTGCTTTCTTCTACCTCTAAGTTTGCATCCATTCATCCTTAAGTACAAGATGGCTGCTCATCTTGTTTTATATGCTTGCATCATTAAACAGAACACTACATTTTATTTCTTCCTAATTGTTGGCAAACTTTTAATTTACTCTCATTTCTTATTGGCCAGTTTTGCCAATGATAATATAGACTGCTTGTGGATGGACATGTCTAAAGGATATTTATATCTGTGTACAGCTAATTCTAGGCACAGATCTAATGTCAAAGTAAAGTAATCAGCATATATCCTGTCCCTTGCCTCTCTTCACAAGCTTCAGATCCTGTTGCAGGGAGCAAAAATAGAGCCTCTTTTTCTTCTGCAGTGACAATCCAAGTGAGATAACGGAATGTTCAATTAGCTGCACTAAGGGAGCAGCTCCCCCAGTTAAATAGCAAGATGCTTTTGAAGCTTTCGTGCTTCCTGCTCAATTTCATTCTGATAACATTTTTAACTGCCTGAAGAATCCTCTTTATTTAAAGGCATTCTTTCTATACCTTACTAGTTGGGCAACATTTCGGCTAAATCCCATAGATGTCAACTTTGTTGGCACATAGAAGAACATTTAGGTGTTATGCATAGCACATTTCTCCAGTCCATCTTTACCTCTTCTATCTTTGAATCCATTCGAAGTTATGGCAGACAGGCTGCCAACTGTGGGATAAAATTCTTGCCCAGTCCTTTCCATAGCTTGCTCCAGACCTGCTATCTTCCTGGAGAGGAAGATTTCAAAAGTCACCGTGGAATACTATGCAGCCATAAAAAACGATAGTTCATGTCCTTTGTACGGACATGGATGAACCTGGAAACCATTATTCTCAGCAAACTGACACAAGAACACAAAATCAAACACCGCATGTTCTCACTCATAGGTGGGTGTTGAACAAGGAGAACACATGGACACAGGGAGGGGAGCATCACACACTGGGGTCTGTTGCAGGGGACTAGGGGAGGGACAGTGTTGGGTGGGGAGTTGAGGGGAATAACATGGGGAGAAATGCCAGATACAGGTGATGGGGAGGAAGGCAGCAAACCACGTTGCCGTGGATGTACCTATGCAACAATCCTGCGTGTTCTTGAAATGTACCCCAAAACCTAAAACGTAATGAAATATTTTTAAAAAGTCAGAAAAGGAAGTTGAATTGTCACTTTCCTTGAAATATGTAGTGTTGACAGCAAGTGTGGTAATTAACAGAAAATAAGGAATGCAGACCCAGCAGTAGGACTTGTGGTAGAATCCATTCTTTCACTCTGCCAGTACCATAGGGAGTGTGGAAGACTGCTGGGTTTGCATTTGGAAGTTTTGAGTCTGAGAAGAGGCTCTGCCACTTACCTAACTGTGAAGGTTAAGTAACTCTTCAACTCCCAGCCTCAGTTTCCTCATTTTTTTCTCACATGGATAGTGTAAGAATAAAATGAGATAACATGTGAAAGTGTTTTGTAACCCAAAGGATTGTACAAAATATAAAGCCGTGTTACTGCTCTTATTCCTCGGAGAATGCAAACAATGAGAGAAGGAGAGAAGTTTATTTGTAGACCTTTTCTAGGAAGGCTTGTGGATAAAGAGTGTAAGGAGGATGACAGAAACGGGGTGAGATAAGAATCACAGATGGCTGCTCATCCTGGAGACTAAGCCTCAATGCATGTCCTACAGAACCTGATCATAACATTTAGAACTTGATTTATTTTGTCTGAAATAAGTACCATGAGAAGATGTTATTTTCTTACCGAGTGAATGAGTCCTGAAATTCAAGTCTTTAGGAATAAGTTCATATATGAATCGATTTTTCCATCCATCTATTCATCCATTTTTTCATCCAGATGATCAATATGCATTTTATGCTGATTCTGCATAATATACTATGTTAAGCACTATGATTGCAAACATGAAAAAACAAGGTTTCTGCTTGGAGAAGCTCAAAACCCAGCAGAGGAGATGTCTAGCAGTTACAGATGTGGGTGTTCTCTTTTCCTTAAATAATCAAAATCTCAAAAGAAGGCCAGATGAATAAAACTAAATGTAGTCTCTAAAATCACTCTAGGTACTTGGGTAAAAATTTAAAGGCTATTCTGTACCATATTGAGAGGCCCCTGGCCACACACTATTGTTTCTGTTGTCAGGCTGTTTAGTTTTATTCTCATGTGGCTAGCACATAATTGCTATCTTAAAACTTTTGGATGTATTTAAATACTTTTTCTATAAAATCAAAACCAGTCCACCATCTGAAATAATTGTGCTTAAGCATCTTTTCATAAATAGGTCCAGTTACCAGATTCAACAAGAGTCTAGTGAAATAAGACTAAAGCAGGACCTTCCAAAATACATGGGTAGAGGGCAGGCTAATGATTTAGTTTCCATTCAAACATTTCCTTGGAGAATACGTTCAACATTTACTTAATAGGGTTGAAGAAAACTCGAGTAAGGCATGTTTTGTCATGGTTTGTTACTTTCTATTCTGGGGATAGGAGGTGATCATTTTATATTTCACTAATTATACAAAAATTCGTATGTAGAGATCTAAGTTATGTGGCAACACATTTTAGATTTGCTGATGTGATATTTTAATCATCTTTGTAGTTTGGTAGCAGCTCCCTGGTTTGCCCATCATGTGGCTCAGAAATGAGCCATATATATTCTTTTTTTTTTTTTTTTTTTTTTAGAAAAAGAGAAAAGGAGAAAAAAAGAGCAAAAGAAAGAAAAAAAAGAAGGAAAGAGAGAAAGAAAGAGGATGAGAAAGAGGGAGAGAGAATGGGATTCTTCTTTTATTGCCCAGGCTAGAATGCAGTCTAAAAATGGGTATTAAAAACCTCTTTTATGCCAATAATTGTGCTTAACAATGGAGACAGGAAGGAATAGGGGATGAAAATAACAAATAAGCAGCCAACCAATA